>JASDQU010883235.1:19476-32432 GCA_032191745.1 Picea mariana
CAAGGAATCCTCTAGTAGCAAAACTAGTTTGCATTCCCAAAGGAAAAGAAAGAAGAAGAAACATTCCAAGAGTCATCACCCTTAAGAGTTCAAGAAATCCAAGCAACCCACCTTCGATGGATAAATGAAGAAGGGGGAAGAAGTAGAAGTTTGGTTGCTTGGCTTGAAGAAGTACTTCAGAGTCCATGACTACTATGAAAATTTAAAGGTTCGAATAGCCATATTTAACTTGAATGGAAAGGCCTCTATTTGGTGGGAGGACCTTAGGAATGTGAAAGGAATCCATGAGAAAGACTTGTCAAGGAAATAATTTGATAAATACTTCAAGAAGAAGTATTTTTCATACAAATACTTTGGTGGGAAGACCAAGGAGTTCTATGAACTCAAGTTGGGACAACTCACAATAGAGGAATATATGAATAAATTCCTTGAGATGATAAGGTATGTGCCCTACATCAAAGATGAAAAGGTAAATATGCAACGATTTATTAGTATACTACATCAGTCCTTCCAGGACAAGATTTATTTTGATGAGCCAAAGACCTTAGAAGACACTATCTGGAAGGAAAGGTATTTCTACGAGCAGTTCAAGAATAAGGAAAAACCTCACGATGACTGGAAGAAGAGAAGCACTTAGGGATTTAATAAAAATGGATTTATACCCTCAAGATTCAAGAGATATGGGAAAGATTTTAAGATGAGCCTTCCTACTCAAAGTGTATACCAACAAAATTTATCCTCTGAGAGTGGAAATAAACCCTTTGGGGCATCCCCAGGTAAGACTAATAACACAAAGAGAGAACCCTTGAAATGTTGGGGTTGTGGAGAAGAACATATGTTGAGAGACTGCCCATATAGGAAACAAAACAATAGGAGTGTCTACAAAATCCAAGAGGTTACCATGGTCAATGATGTGGCTAGGAGCATGCATGCCACAGATTTATGCAGCTTTGGATGATAAAAAATCCGACCACCAAGCTTCAATGGTGGATATGGAAGGTATGATTTCCAACCATCTAGTTTCCATTTTAATTGACCCTGGTTCTATTTTGAGTTATGTTTCCTCTCAAACTGTTGAGAAATGTAAATTGCAACAAGTTAAACATGTTAAATCATGGCTGGTACAACTAGCCACTGGAACCAAAATAAAAGTAACAAAGGTCATACCATCATGTTAATTCGTTATGAATGGATTTCCCACCCAAGAGACCCTAAACATACTTCCTTTACAATCTTATGACCTGCTACTTGGCATGGACTGGTTGGCTGCCCATAAAAACAAGTTGGATTGTTACAATAAAACTTTGGAATGTGACAATGAAGAAGGGAGGAAGGTAACCCTACAAGGGATTCAAAATCATGTCTCAGTGAGACAAATATCAGCCCTTCAAGTGAAGTAGTATTGTAGAAAAGGATGTCCATTGTATGCAATGCAGGTGTTGGCCTCTGTTGAGGATGAAAAACCAAGCCTAGAGGGCCATCCCATATTGAGAGAGTATAAATATGTGTTCCCAGAAGAGGTACCATGTCTACCTCCAAGAAGATATATTGACTTTTCAATATAACTTGCACCAGGAGCAGTGCCAGTGTCTAGAACACCCTATAGAATGAGTACACTAGAGTTGGTTGAGCTCAAGCTACAACTAAAGGAAATGATGGAGAAAGGATGCATTMRGCCTAGTGTGTCTCCATGGGGAGCACCAGCCTTGTTTGTGAAAAATAAGGATGGCACACTTAGGTTGTGCATACACTATAGGCAACTCGATAAGATGACCATAAAGAATAAGTATCCCTTTCCAAGGATCGATGACTTGTTTGACCAATTAAGGGGTGCTACAATTTTCTTCAAGATTGACTTGAGGTGTGGATACCATCAGGTTTGAATTAAGGATGAAGACATCCACAAAACATCCTTTAGGACAAGGTATGGTCACTATGAATTTATGGTGGTGCCATTTGGGCTAACCAATGCACCAACCACTTTTATGTGCTTAATGAATCATGTACTTTGTAAATTCTTAGACAGATTTGTATTGGTTTTCATTGATGATATCCTAATCTATTCTAAAAATAGGGAAGAGCATGAAGAACATCTCAAGTTAGTGCTTCAAGTACTAATAGAACATCATCTCTATGCTAAGTTTAGTAAGTATGAATTTTTCCAGAAACAAGTCCATCACTTGGGCCATGTTATTTTTGAAAAAGGGGTGGCAGTTATTCCTAACAAGATGAAATCCATTATGGATTGACCTACCCCAAAGGATGTATCTGATATCAAATCCTTTATGGACCTAGTAGGATACTATAGGAGGTTCATAAAAGGATTTTCTAGGATTGGTTGTCCAATCACTTCCCTTCAGAAAAAGGGAGTTAAATTCTTTTGGACATCGGAATGTGAAGAGAGATTCCAAGCGTTGAAATACCTTCTAACCAATGCACCTGTGTTGAATATTGCAGATCCAAACAAGGACTTCATTGTGTGTATAGATTACTGGAAGGAAGGACTCGAAGGACTCCTTATGCAATAAGGACATGTAATTTTCTACGAATCCAGAAAATTGAATGAGCATGAAATCAACTATGTGACCCATGATCTAGAATTGGATGCCATAGTGCATGCTTTAAAAATGTGGAGGAATTACCTCCTAGGTAGAATATTTGTTCGTATGAAAGACCATTGTGGGTTGAGGTACCTGTTTCATCAACCAAAAATTAATGTTAGAAAAGCTATATGGATGGCTCTCCTTAGTGAGTTTGATTTTGAAGTCAAACATATTAAAGGAAAAGAAAATAGGGTGGATGATTCCCTTAGCAAAAGTATGAAAATGATTCACCTGGCAGCAGTAAGCACATGTGAAACGGATGTCAAGGAGAGATTCAATAGTGCACAAGAAACCGATGCATTCTTAGAGACTGTAAAATTGTACTTAGAACAAGAGCCCACGGGGCTGAAGTATGAAGATTATCAAATGATGAATGATGGCCTGCTAACTTACAAAGGTAGGTTGTATATCCCGAATGGTGACGACTTGAAGATGTTCATGATGCAGGATGAATTACACAAAAGACCATATATTGGTCATCTTGGTTATCATAAAATGATTATAGCCACTAGGAAACTGTTTTATTGGCCAAGATTAAAGAAGGATATAGTTGATTACTTGGCTAAATGTCTAGAATGTCAGTGGGTTAAGACAGGACACTGGAATCTAGAAAGTCTGTTGCAACCCCTACCAATTCCAGAATGGAAATGGGAAACCATCTCCATGGATTTCATCACTGGATTACCAAAATAGGCCAAGCAAAATGATGCCATCAAGGTAGTGGTGGAAAAATTGAGCAAGGTTTCTCACTTCGTTCCTATCAAGTCAACTTGCAAGGCAATAGATATTGCCAGTATCTTCATGAAAGAAATATTTCGGTTGCACTTCGTGCCTAAGGAGATAATATCTGACAAAGATATGAAATTTACTTCAATCTTTTGGAAATATTTATTTGTTGGTTTTGAAACTAAATTCCTATTTAGCACAGCGTATCACCCTCAAACTGATGGACAAATAGAGAGGGTAAACCAAGTATTAGAGGACATGTTAAGGATGCATGTAATGCATCATCCTAAGAAGTGGGAAGACTACTTGCCACTGGTAGAGTCTGCCTACAACAATGGCTATCAAGATTCATTGAAGATTATCCCTTTTGAAGCCCTCTATGGTAGACAGTGCAAGATTCCAATCAACTGGAATAATCCAGTAGATAGAATTACAATCGGACTAGATATGTTGAAAAGAACAACAAGTAATTCAAATAAAGAAAAATCTGAAAATAGCTCAGGATAGATAGAAGAGCTATGCAGACAGAAAAAGGATTCTCAAAGAGTTCAAAGCAAGGGATCATGCATATATCAGAGTTAGACCTGGGAAAATATCCTTGAGAATGGGAGCTTGTGCCAATATGGCACCTCGGTATTGTGGACCCTTTGAAATTTTGGATAGAGTGGGACCTGAAGCCTATAGGCTAGCACTCCCTCCCACAGTGAAGGCACATGATGTTTTCCATGTTTCATTATTAAAAAATATGTACATGATTCTAATCATATTATTGACCGGTATGTGATTCAGGTGGAACCAAWGGGACAATTCCTACCAGAAAMTTAATGCATAGTAGATAGGAAGGAGACCCCACTTAGGAACCRAACTATTGCACAAGTCAAGGTGCAGTGGAAACACTTTGGCCCAGATGAGGCTACATGGTAAATGGAGGATGACATGAAACATACATATCCATTTTATTTTACCTATGTACATATAGAGCACATTGGCAGATAGAACATCGAGGACGATGTTCCTTTAAGGGGGAGGGGATTATAATACACATGTTTCCCCCAGTTTGTAAATATAACTATAACTGGCCAAGGGAATATGGCAAACTAGATACGTGTGAATGTTTGATTTGATGAACCTTTGTATAAAAGGTCAATGTATGCATTTTATGTTATTAATAGAAAATGGATAAGTGTTTCATAACTATTGTAAGCGGGGTTTGCCAAGATAGACCATGGATGCTATGAGAGAGATGGTGAGGGGAACCAGATATGATTGAGATGGACCTCCCCCCCAACAAACTAGTACCTTACTAGAATTAATGGCTCAGACCCATAACAGTTATCTGACCCAGAAATGAATTACTAGTTAGAGTGGTAGATGGAAGAGCCCCCCTCAAGAGTTAATGAGGAGATGGGATAGAGTACCCATCTACAAGACTTCCAAACCTGACCACGAGTTGGGGATTCGGACCCACACAACATTTCCGAGGAATGAAAGAAAGAGGTAATTCATGGGCAAAGGCAGAGAGAGGGAAAGAAGATTTGCGAAGAGAGTAGAGTCGGAAGAGTATTCTTGAGAAGAGAAAAAGAGTGGCTACTTCTCTCTGGTTCCAGGAAGAACTGGGTAATAAGCTAGTTCTGGACATAAGAATCCATGGGCAAGGTTTTCGTTACAAGCTGATAAACGAGGCTGACGAGTGACTGTGAAAGTACTTGTGCGTACCTCCTTACTTGGTATAGAGAAAACCGGTGGCCAAGATCATGTGGGATGAGGAGAGTAACCTATGTACTTGACTCTCATTGAGCAAGAACAAAGAGTCTCTCTCAGAGCATCATGGTCTAGTTCGGGGGTGGCCAACATTTAATCCTTCATGAGTGGTTGTGCCTATGGTTGGGTGGAAATAAGAACCCCTTTCAGTAATCGCTTCATGAACTCTAGTTTTGTGATAAGTATTTTTCATACTCTGTGTGTTGAAATTAAAATGATGATTGAATATATTTATATGTTTATGAATGAGTTTTGTATTGAATTATTAAGGTGGAAATGTGTTTTTCTTCTCTACGAATCCATGCTTTGAAGGGTATTCTGATTATTTCAACTGATAAGTTAGAGGGCTATGGGTTGTAATCCTGCAAGAGTGTCGGGGAAGGGTTCACTGGAATAATTAAGTCCTGTCGACCCCTAGATTCTACCTTCGTGGGAATGATAAGTTCAAACCCTATGGAAGGAGGGTGCCTCCTTCAGACCTTTCACCTATATGATCGGGGGCTCATGCCCATGTCCTTAACCCATTTATGGCTAAAGGAATTAGCACATATCCCACAATATTTTTTGAAGGACCCATGTGACCAAGTTCTGGGAACCCTGAACTAGGCCTAAATGGAGTCGAGCCTCTCTGACTTCGGAATTGCGGGAGTTCAGAGCTCTAGAGTGTTTCGACCTTATCATTTGGAAATAGGCCAAAGTAAATTGGTAGTTACGATTACCCATAAGGTTGATCGGTGCTTGGCGGTCTCCCTAACTGTGGTAGATATACCTGCCCCACTGTTAAACCTTGCTCCATTCATCAATCACGAAGTAACGTGAGCCACATATTTGAGGGTATTTGGAAGTCCCCTTGGTCGTTGGATCTACGTCGAGGTAACTTTGAAAAAATCCTACCTCGGGAGAATAGGGATGTTAAAGCACCCAACTCCCCGAACGCCAAAGTTACAAAGTGAGGAGAGTCATGGGATTGGGGAGTTTGTTAAGAACCCCTCTTAACGATCCGATCATCCAAAGGAGGGACCCACATATGGTACTTCATCGAATTCCTACTTCGAGAGAATGGGGTGGCCATAAGGCCAAAAGCCCCGAAGGCCGAAGCTGTGAAGTAACGAGAACCATAGATCTAGGGATCCTTCGGGATCTTCCCTGGCTGTTGGATTTATGCCATGTTCATCCCAGCATTGAACACTCCAGGAGAAAGGAGGGAGTCACACAACGAATCCCCCAAATGCCAAAGTTATGAAGTAATAGAGGTCGTAGATCCAAGGGTTACGTGGACACACCGTGACCGTAAGATCGAAGGACTTGGAAGGAGATCAGTCCGGGGTGGAGTCATATGTTGGTGTTATTCAGGGCGACGTGGACCCATGTTTGACATGCCACATGTCACCTGGATCCAGACATTTCACTGACCCTACATGCCCATTAAAACATGACACGTGCCACCCACTACAGGGGCCACGTATCATCTCTACGATGTCGTGCATCACCCTTGGCACTTGCTTGTTTGGCCCATTTGGTGGGATGAGTATTTGGGACCCATCAGTACTTGCCTCCATGTCTAGTACGTCGCCATGTGTGAGGGTGGACCCTTCGGGAGTTCGGGACTTTGAGACTCCAGAGGTGTGGGGTGGAACATCAAGGATAAGCCGAAAGGCCCAAAGGCCAAAGCCACATGGAGAGATTTCAGTCTCCTTCGAGAGTTCAAGAATTCGGGACTCCAAAGGATAGGCATGCATAAAGGAGAAGGGACATTCAATGTCAAAGCACTAAACATCGAACTTCCCTCTAGCTCATGTGTTAAACAAAGACTGTGTCTCATTGTTGGATTGGACGATGGATGAACCTTCCCGTGGATGCAAGAACTTGGGGATGATATGAATGAGGTGGAGTCATGTGGGAACAACATGGCCCATGTCTAATAATTCCTGAAGAACTTTGGAAGGACGTAACTTGTGATCCAGAGCTCGGTTTTGAGTCTGGTGGTAGTCGTTAGAGAGATACTCTCAAGTAGAAGAGAATGGATATCTAGGAGAGATGACTTGAGACGACTAAAGTAAGCGAAATTTTGATGCCCCATCCCTAGAAAGGGCACTTAGGGGTTGGGTGTGTTACAAAGGCATGGCATGGTATGGCATGGTGTGGCATGGTATGGAAAGGCAAGGCATGTAATGGCATGGCATGACATGGATCAACAAGGCCTTGAAGTGTCATGCCATGCCATGCCTTGCCTTGCCATGCCATGCCTTTCCTTTTCTTTCCTTGCCATGCCATGGAAAGACAAGGCATGGCATGGTATGGAAAAGTAAGGAAAGTGAAGGCAAGGCAAGGAATGGCATGGAAAGGCAAGGCATGGCATGTCATGGCATGGMATGGCAAGGCATGGAAAGGTAAGGCATGGCAAGGCAAGGCAAGGTAAGGCAAGGCATGGTATGGCATGGCATGGAATTTCATGGCATGGCATAGCATGGAATTTCATGGCATGTCAAGGAAAGGAAATGGATGTCATGGCAAGGCAAGGAAATTCAAGACATGGCATGGCAAGGCAATGCAAGACATCGCATGGAAAGGCTCGCAAAGTCAAGGCATGGCATGGCATGGCATGGCAAGGCAAGGCAAGGAAAGGCATGGCATGCAATGGAAAGGAAAAGAGATGCATGTTATGGAAAGGCAAGGTAATACAAATAAATGCAAGGCATGGCATGGAATTTCAAGGCAAGACAAGGCATGGCATGGCAAGGAAAGGAAATGGAAGGCATGGCATGGAATGGGAAGGCAAGGCAATACATGGCATGGAAAGACAAGTCAATGCAAGGCATGGCATGGCAAGGCATGGAAAGGAAAGACATGGCATGGCATGGCATGGAAAGGCAAGGCATGGCATGGCATGGCAAGTCAAGGAAATGCATGGCATGGCAAGATAAGGAAATGCAAGGCATGGCATGGAAATACATGCAAAGGAAAGGCATTATGGATCAATAGTATAATGAGACTACACCATAAGGATGGAACATAAACCTATTTAGTGGCATCCATTTCTATGCAAATACTATTAATTATGATAATCCATGTTTCAAAACTATGAAGGTACCTTAGATTCTTGTTTCAATTTTTGTGGATGATTTTATGGTTAGGAATTCATGGATGATCATTGATTTACCTAGTAAGTGATATTTCTAAACCGTTGATGGTTATTTCTTGAATGTATTAAATAAATGTTTTATCAAAGTGGTGATATTGCATGTTATCTCGTATTCTTCTTGAATTAGGCTAGTCTTGACTCTTGAAACCCTCAATTTCGTGGTTAGATTAGGACTTACCCTCATTTTCCATCCTTGATAGCTTGACGTCTAAGGTTTAATTGTCATCTTTCACCCTTAGAATACACCTTGACACCTTTTATTACATTTCTGTCATAATTTCCATCCCTTTAGGGCTTGATTTCTTGAATATCCTAGGGTTATTATGTGCCATATTCCATTTCAACAAGCATTTTTTTTATCTAAACCCTAGTTTAGGCTTTCATTTTCAACCCCATTTCATTGCATGATTACTTGTTTTAAGGGTTGTTAAATTTTTCTTGTTGTAACTAGTCATATTGTTGAAGTTAAACATCTTAATATTTTTTATTATAAAAGTTATAGTTTCCTTGTTGATTTGTGGTGTTTGGGACTTCCCATTGACTTGTTTGAACTTAGTTAATATCATTTATTGTCTTGGCAAGGCATGGCATGGAATGGCATGGAAAGGCATGGCATGCCATGGCATTTCTTGGCAAGGCATGTCATGGAAAGACATGGCATGGCAAGGCAATGCATGGCATGGAAACGAAAGGCAAGACATGGCATGGCATGGCAAGGAATGCAAAGGAAAGGCATGGCATGGCATGACTTGGAAAGGCGTGGCATGTCATGGTAAGGCAAGGCAAGACAAGGCATGCGATGGCATGGAAAGGCAAGGCATGACAAGGCATGTCATGACATGGCAAGGCATGGAAAGGTAAGGCATGGCATGGCAAGGCAAGGCATGAAATGGCATGGCATGGAAAGGCAAGGCATGCAATAGCATGGCATGGAAAGGCATGGAAAGGCAAGGCACAACACAACATGGCATGGCATGGAAACTCAAGGAAAGGAAAGGCATGCAAAATTTTTCACCTAGACGTGAAATGGCATAAACACTTCGATGGATGGAAAGGAGCTTTGTGATATAAAGTTAATTCATACATCCCTAGAAAAAATGTTTTTTATTTCTTGGAATGAGAAATGTTTCTTTTTTTGTTATTCTTCTTTCATTGCATTCCACATTTTGATTTGACTTGTTCCTTGCATAATGTTATGGAAAGTTATATTTATTGTAGTATAGGTTAAAATGTGAAGTTACATACAAGACATGCTAGGAGGGATTGGTGTATTTTATATCATAGTGGTGTTCTAGGGATTTGTAAATGCGACAACCTATATTTTTACCTTAGAAGGTTAGAACTTTGATTTTTTCTTATCTTAGTGATTCATTGCTTAGTATTTATTGGGTTTAGTTAGAATGATATAGACATTTGATATGTATACATTTGGACCTATTTATGTGTTGCGGGATATTATTTTTATTGTTACATGTTTAAGATGATCATAGTTATGTGATTTGTTTAAACATGCAAATTGAAATGTGGAACTTTGGAGCTTCATGCACTACCCATATGTGTGGTATTTCTTGACTTTAATATGATCATCAACACCATTTAGGTAAGTCGCATTTGTTTCCTCAAAATTTCTTTAGTGTATACTACTAATTAAATGTTTTGTTAAATGTTACTAGTTTTTGGGTATTTAAGTTAAGTAACCAGTACTATATATAGAAAATTAATATATTTATGGCTCACGAACTTGAGTTTATTTTTCATTTTTAAAAAACCATTTTAAAAGATCAAGAATTGTCACTATCGACTGTAAAGTTTGAAAATTAATATATTTATGATTCATGGAATTGATCTTATAAGTTTGTTCGCTTACAAGTTTGCAATATATTGTTTTACTAAGTTAATATGATGTGTGTGTGTGTGTGTGTTTTAGTAATTTTGAGGCATCCTCTTTTGTATATGATAATTGTCTTGAAAGTAGTACTTTGAGGTGGACTCAAGTGTCATCCATCAACTTTGACTACCTTGGTGCCTTTTCCATCAACCATCTACGTCCAACAAGTGCACCCAACTGTGTCCAGTGCATTGGAAATTAGTTTAACTTTACCAATGTTGAAGGAAATGTATGCCCTACCCATAAATTTAGGTAATGAGAACTATTCATTGCTTATAGATTTAGCACTTAGCAATATTTTCCACCATAAGAGATTTGTTAATCCATAATGCATGTATTTATAATCACTTTAGAACAAAATCATACATTCAGACACATAAAATTCATACATTCATCGACATAAAATGCAGAAACAATGAGATGAATATAAAAAACGTGCCATGAAATATGTGTGTGTGTGTGTATTCAGTGTATGTGTGTGTATTCAACATCGTCTAAATTGTACATTTTTTACAAAAAAGCACCTCATGCCGAATATACAAAACGACAACAAGTTCCCTAAAATGGAAAACATCCATATGGTGGCCTATATACATAATGGGAGTAATTGGTCAATCATTGACCAATGCCACCCTCAGGAGCATCCTGAAAATCTATTTTTCTTCCCTTGCTTGAGGAATCACCTTGAGTGGTTCTGGGCCTAGGCATGCTTCGTCGCTCCAGAGACTGCACAAATAAAAAAATTGTTATAAGCTTTTTCCCTCAATGAATTAAAAGACATACAAATTGATACTTTGTAATTTAACCTAAGACAACTCTCCACATATGCTATTGATAATCATGAGGGTGTTACCCTCCTCTATGACCCCAATCTCTCAGCGATGCCACCCTGCGTCAGTTACAAGGATCAAATACAGACAATTAAACAAATATGCAAAAAATCAAATTCATGATACATAAAAAATATATCATCAACACATTATCTCACCGTGAATATCTCGGGCCTCGATGGAGATTTGTTGGCAGGTAGAGTTCTTGGTTGTACAAACTTCTTTGAGGAAACCTCTAATGTGGAAGCCTCGGTGGATGTGGCCAATGGAAATGGTGGTGGGGGTGTGTGGCATACAGGTGTGTCCACTGTGGATGGACACGATGGAAGAGGTGGTGCGGATGGGTGGCATGTGGGTGAATCCACTGGTGATGCATGGAAAAAGAGAGATGTTAGGGGTGGGATGTGATGGACCCCCACATGCTATACAAGTGATGTGAACTCCCTTGGACTGGAGTAAGATAACCCAAAAGCAGAGCTCAGGTGCTCAGGGAGTGTAGTAGTATTGTAACTAGCGAAAATGTCTGCAACCTGCATACATATTAATAATATTGAACTATTAGTGCCAAATAGTAAAATTCAAAAACATAAACACAAAAAATTTGATATTTAAACGATATTTAACTCTGCACATGATATATGTGATGCATGTGACTTGTCCATCCCAGATGGGCATTCCCCACCATTTCCTGCTCCTGCATCCTATAGAAACACAAGAACATTAAAAATTTGAGGATGCCATAAAATAAAGAAATGACTAGGTGAATTTATCAAATGTGACACATACATGTGTATGGGTTGCATCCAATGAGCAGACTACCTCTACTATTGCATCAGTGGTTGAGATAGGCATTAATGCATCCATGGGCGTAGAGGGTGTGCTACATGGACATAACAACTGCAAAACAATATATAATAAAATATCGATATAAATACACAAAATACAAACCAAATATATAATAATTAACAACATAGTGATGGTTAAGATACTAACTTCCTCCATGAAGCTATGTTATCCACTGGCCTACATAGGCTCATAGCAGGTATGCCCACAACTCGAGAATATGTGAGGTTCACATGGATGCTTATTATGTCCATGTGTCCTCTCCTCACTAAAATTTGTTGTGCAGGGTGAAGCTATGAACCCTCTATCAATGTCATCRGTAGTCACCTACTRCTGAGATAGTGCAACAAAGTTTCCATGTTGMACTAGGATCCGGTTCAATGATGAAATATCTTATCATTGTACATGTTRCAAGATSTCTGCAACAAAAGGATGTTGGGCAGGGGGGTCAGGCCTTCACCTTGGGGGATGAGGACCTAACATGGTATCATGCCTTACATGCTCTCAGTGTTGTGTAGACCCTTGACCCACCCCCTGGAACTCACCCATGTCAAAATAGTTGACATGGTGACCCAAAATAAATTATGCCCATAATTTTCTCAAAACATATAAGGGCACCTCCATGTTATTGTAGGGAGGTTTATCAAAAAACATATAGCACCTATCCATTTGGTTTTAATTAATTTGTGGATGGATACACCAGTCAATACAAATGCATTTTTTGGTCAAAGGTAGTTCTTTTCCATTTCAAGGATCCCTAAAAATAGACAATAGTTATTGTTTTGAACATTTCTATCCAATCCGGTGTTGTAGTACTCAAACAATCTTTACCTATACTCAAAAATAGAAGTCAATTCCCCTTGGGCACTTGCAATGGGCCTCACAATGACACCCAAAGAAGTAGACAAAGACACTACGCGCGGTTCTCTAGTGCCCCTTAACTGGTCTACAAGTGTTCTTAATGTATCCAACCCCTCATCAATTTCAATGTTTAGATTGGGTGGTTGTGGTTTTTCTCTCCTTGGTCTACTGGTGGGCAGTTTACATTGTCACTGAGTTCCATTTTGTAATATACATTGCAGTTTAATACATAAATTTAATAAGTGGACTTATGACTAAGGTATTAGAAACAACAATGTTATTTTATTCCAACAAAACCATTA
>JASDQU010883236.1:4223-15043 GCA_032191745.1 Picea mariana
GTGTAACTTCAAGTAATTATTCTCACATCAAAAACAAATCCAGCAAGTTCTGCTGCGGTCACGTTACTGTTTAGCTTTCCAATGCATTCCCCAAACAACATAGATGCGAAATAGCATGATTATCACAACCCATGGCCACTTGTTTCACCGCCAGTTCTTCTTATGACGTGTTGAAACACGGTCAATCCACACCTCAATGTATTTCATCTTTGAGACTTTGAAGCGCGCAAATTTTCCCATCGGCCTTCAGGCTTTCGGGGAAAATGATGTAGTGTAAAAAATGATAAGGAAAAGTCCGGAATTCCGTGGTTGGTCCATGTTTTATGCACGTGGCAACTTTATCTTGTTGAATGCTACGGTGGCTATATCGCTCAGCAAGAAATCCATGCGTGCTACAGAAGTCTGTTAACCATGGTGAATTCGTTGTACAGATTTGAGCGATATTGTGTCTACGGCTCCATTTAACACTCTGCTGTGATCTTCTCAAAAAGATCTAGCCACCATCTGATTCTTTTCCACGCGTCATATTACTGTTATGCTCGTTGCAATTTTCCAAATTGATTTCTGTTCTTGCATTTCACATCAAACTTTATCAGCGCCGAACCAAATAGGCAACTTCATAGATCCCAACTTGAGCAGAAAATCACGCAGTATTCCTCATTGTCCTCAATAACCACTGAAATTTCAGCTTGTATATTTCTGTCGTATGTATATKCCCTTCTTCAGTGATATCCARCATTTTACAGATTACAAAAKCATCAATKCTTTCAAGGAGAATATATACATGAATCGAATTTTCTAGCCRAAAGAGGCTAGAGCACCTATGCGCATGTAATTATAAGACTAATGCTTTTTTTATCCATCTCTCAAGTCCTTCCCAGGGATGTTTCTCCTATCCATAATATCTCATAGATTCCAACTAGAGAAAGAGGAGCTTGAGTTGGCTTTCATGTGATCATGTATGCTAAGATCAAATAATCGTGAGATAATCATGTTACTATTACAAGAGCATTTATATTCAAACTGTTATACTTCATGGTCGATACATCAAAACCGAACATCTCAAACTGGGAAGCAAATTCCTTTATGCTTGTTCTCAACTCAGGGATCTCCTTGTTATTCCGAAGACCCTTCAGAAAATCCTTCGGCAATTCGCCATGTTCCCTCTGCCCATTGCTTGCTATTTGTGCTGCTTTGAAAAGAAACTCGGCAATAATCTCAAAATTTCTTTCAACGCAGCCTCTTGAAAAGGACCTGTAATATTCCATGTTTTCTTCTGAATCATGAACACATAGATGTGAATAGCACCATCATCACAACCAATTTCCATTTGTTGCACTGCAAGTTCTTCATCAGATCCACTTAGAAGTTCTGTACCTAGTAGCAATAGCAAGGACGACAGCATGTATATATAAAGTCTTGGAACACTAAATATTTCAAATATTATTTCTCCAGTGTATTCAAGGTTTTCAGGAGCAGCAAGAGGACTCTCAGTTAAGAGGTAACGGTGATCCTCAAACACATTCAGGATGAAGACACTAAGTAGAGAAAAAATTCAAACTCTGTTACAACAGGAATCATTCGAACAGTTTGTCGAATCGGATTGCAGAACGTTGGAAACGTACGTCCATGTTTTGACAGTATTAATACTTCAGGGCAAGGTATTAGAGACAACATTTGAACCTTGACCTGAACTCTCAGCAGCTGCCTTGGGCACTTTTCGTGGAGCCATGATAGAGAACCATGAAATTAGATTCCTGTTGGAAAGATTGAAAACACAAACATAAGTTATCTTGGTGAAATGGCTCTGCGCACAATAGAAATGAAAATTGAAATAATGAAAGAAACCCCTTTGTCTTGATCATTTAAGCCTGTGCAATTCCTTGCTGACAGAATGGTCAAATCATTTAATAGAAATATTTAGAATTAAAATGAGATCTTACTATCCATCACCTCACTGAAATTCAAATAAATTCCATAAATGCTTGACAATTCGTGACATGGAAAAATGCAGAAACATTCAAAACTTCATCTGTAAATTGTGTGTGTTAAGGGTTGTTTAAGGTGTTAATTAATCTAGTTTATTTCCTTTAATTAAGTGTTCTTTAGTTGCTAATCCCTTTTTCAGTGTTTTCCATATCAGATGATTTCGCTCCTAGTCTTTGAACCCTAAAAACCCGAAATCGCGATGGTGCGTTTTAGTTGATTGTCTGTGATTTGACTTAAGCCTTTAATTAATCCACGCTTAATTAATGAATATCATGACTTCATGGATCAGAGTTACAAAGGTGCTTCTTTTTATGGAAGCAATCGCTAAGTCGCAAAATCACGATAATGATTAACTAAGGTTTAAAGTGATTTACTCTTGATATTAACCTGGGTAACTTTAAAACAACTTCATGACTTCGCATGTTAGAGGTTTGAAAAACGCTCAACGTGTAACTCCCAAGAGCAAGAGTACGAGGTAATAAAAGGTGATAATCCCTGCTTAGTCATTCAGTGATGGTGATTATAACTAAAATATTTTTTTCCATTTTGCATGTCAGGATACTACGGATTTAGTGGGTAGAATCATGAAATAAACAAAGTCCGTAAATCCATCTTTTTGGGCTTAAGTATAACATTTCACCTATTTAGAGAAAGGGTGGCTCCAACATAGGATCTAACTAGGGTTCTCATCTCCTTGCGGGATGAGAAGAATAATAGACCAAGTGCATGTATTGTGTAAATGGAGTCATTAGTTTGCTTCTATGAAACATGTTTGGAAAGATGATACAGAGGGAACTTTGAGGTTTCATCTTTATTTTTGGAAAGATTTCAAAACTCGACATGCATTCTAAACTCAATTGCAGTCCTTTTGGTAAATTTCCCTTTCTTGAGACTGAATTCAGGTATGCTTAAGACGGTCCAAACAATCTTAGGAAATTCAACAGGTCCTGTAGGTTTTAGCTTGCATCAAAATGAAGTAAATTCCATCCTTTTAATCAGGGAGACCTACATGAACTTGGGTTGTGGATCCAGTTTCAAAAAAGATAATTATAAGAGTATAGTATAATTTATGTATGACAACCTTACAGATATCTTAGATATTGCTTCACTTTCAGTGAGCCTGTTCAGTACCCTGGTGAATTTATTTGGTTCCGTTTATTGAATTTCCTTTCACCATTCCAAACTGTAATTTTTCATTTAAATGTTGAGATGAGGGTAATCATATTATGAATTTTCTTTCATCATCTCTTTGGACTAGATGGGGGCAATCAATTATGAATTTCCTTTCACCATCTGTCTTATATTTTATTTTTGGAATATGAAGTGGGGGCAATCAATTGGTATAAAGTATACCAGGGGTGATATCTGTGTAATATTCACAACAGAGGCCTATCAACTTGCTTTGACTACTCTGGACCAACTTTCTCTTGACCTTTAAAACATCTCAGTCTGTAGGAAATTATGGGAGAATTTATTTCCAGGGGTCTTCCTTTGAGAAAGACTTAATCATTTGACACCTGTTAAAAGACCTAAGAGAGTTAGAATCAACCTATGCATAACTTTGTTTAGTAGGAGACCAAGGAGTCATGAAGGCTAGCTTATTTTCTAAGATTTGTTCGCCAGTTTCCAAAGCTAAAGAATAACTTCTTCTTCCTCTATGGAGGGCATGGGAAGGTGTCATATCTTAAGGAGAGAAGACCAAGGATGGAAAAAGGAAGACAAAGAAGGCTTTGGATTTCAAAAAACCCAGATGTTAACACGCAATCCTGACTCTTGGAACTTTTTTCTTTGGATACACTTTACTTCCTCTATTTAGTTTAATTATTTTTTATCTTATCCGGGTGAGCCCTTTTAGAATCCACAGTAAAAAGTTGTTCTTTTAATGACACGTTAGGTGAATATATCTTACTCGTGAGACCATTGCTGCATTTAAGTGATATTCGTTTGAAACCCAGACACTTCGGAAATTCATACATTTGCCTTACCATTTCGTTCTCTTCTTAAAAAAATATTATTATTATTATTATTTTGTCACCTGTTCCGGGTGAATCGATATCCTGATACATGATCGTCTGTTTTCTCCTTTTGTTTTTTGGGTTGTAAGCCGGAATCCTGTAAGAAACAACATGAAGAGTATCAGGTCTTCAAGATTTATGGGATTTGATGTGTTGAAAATTTCATATCTCTACTTCTAGGAAATCACTAATCCATTTTATTTGCGATGAAAGTGTACTTACCAAAAAGATATAAAAAATAGAAAACACAAACCGGTATATACAATGGAGATTTGGAACTCATTTATTGCATATAGTGCTTTAAATAATGCCCATTGACAGGGGCGTTGAGGATTTTACCATCAAAATTCTCTAACAGAAATGAATTCTTCCCTTCAGAAGCTGAGACTTTGAACGGTCCATACCAGATATGATCAAATTTACCATGTTTTGTCGAGTCTTCCCTCCTAGCATCCCATTTCAAAACCAAATCGCCAAGGAGGAACTCCCTATTTTTGACCTTATGATCGAACAACCCTTTCATGTTGTCCTGGTATTTCTGCAGCCTTTGTCCACTTAAACCCTATGTTGTTGAACTTCAATCAACTGATTTATTCTCCTTATGACATGGTTTGGTTCTTCTTTCTCATCTTGCTAGAGCTTCATTACAGGAAGCGCTAGATTTATAGGAAATACCACGTCAGTCCCGTATACCATTTAAAAAGGTGAAGTACCAATAGATTTCTTCATACCTATCCAATTTGCCCACAAAGCGTACTTGAGATGCACATGCTAAGATTTTTTGTTTTCACTAAACACTTTCTTAATTTATGGTAATTAAACTTTTATTTGATGATTCGGCTAACCCATCGCTGTCAAGATGAACCAATATATCTTTTACAGAACTGGTGGGCACATATGCAATTACCTTGGAATGTAGCACATGGGTTCTAAAAGCCTTCAATGCCTTCACCATAGCATACACTTGATTTTTCATTATATCATATCTCAATTCAACGTCTCTAAGACTTTTACTAAAAAAAGCTATTTGTTGCTCGAAACCTTCTTCATTCTTCTGGAGGAGTACTGCCACCACTGTGTGTTCGGAGGCGAATGAGAAAATCAAGAAATCTTTTAGATAATCAGGGCTTGCCAGTACAGGCGCTGCACTGATAACTTTCTTGATGCGTGCAAACGATGCTTTAGCTTCCGCCGTCCATTTCACTTTTTTGTTCTTCTTTATCATATCTATGATCAATTTCATGATTTCAGCAAAGTTTGGGATAAATCTTCTCAAAAAAATTATTTTTCCTAAAAATGACTGAATCTCTTTTACATTTCTAGGAATATTTATAGTGTCTATAGCTTCTACCCTTTTAGAGTTGATTTTAATTCCATCTCAAGACACAATGTGGCCCAAGAGTTTACGTTCTTGCATCGCAAAGTGAGACTTCTTAGGGTTTAAGGACAAACCAAATTTTTGGCATTTTTTGAATGTTTTCTTCAGATGTATTAGATGGTCTTTATCGCATTTAGAAAAAAGAGTTAGATTATGAAGGTAGATAACCACAAATTTATCTTTCTCACCGATGAAAGAGATATCCATAACACGCTGGAAGGTAGCGTCTGCATTCATCAGACCAAAAGGTATTTTGTCATACATAAATGTGCCCCAAGGGGTGGTGAAAGCTGGTTTTTCTTTACCATGTTTGTTGACAGCAATTTGATTGTAACCAGAAAACCCATCGATCATTGACATCCTATTTGCCCCAACTACTTTTTCCAAAACATGATCCATTTTGTGTAGAGGATAATTGTCTTTGAGAGAGGACTTATTTATATTTCTAAAGTCTACACACAGTCTGATCTCCCCACTCTTCTTCCTAACTGGGACTAGGTTCAACACCCAGTTAGAGTACCTGAGAGGTACAATTATTTTTGCGTCTAAAACCTTTTTCACTTCTTTTTTTACCACAGATAGTAAAATGGGGTTGATTTGTTTGAGTTTCTGTCCAAAGGGTTTAACACTAGGTTTCAAAGGTATCTTGTGCTCGATCATAGAGGTGTCCTATGTTCTGATCTCATCGTAAGACCATGCAAAAACATCCTTATACCGTCCGAGTAAGTCTGTATATTTTCTTTTTATCTCCGGAGGAAGGTACTTTGATAGTTTCACTATCCTAGGTTCTTTAGCGGTTCCTACATCATAGTCTTTGACCTCCTCTGGTTGAGGTTGTAAGATAGACTTTAGAGGCATGTCATTTTTATCAAACAACCTTTTCAGAGGTATTAGACCCTTAGGGATATGATTATTCTTTAAGACTAGCATGCGATGGTTTGCAATTTTTTCTTGGAACACCTGAGGCTCCTCCCCCTCCTGCATAATCCAGGCATGGTCATTTTGGTTTTCCTGGTCAATGTGGGTTTCGACGAAATCATCTACCATTTCTAGGATTTTTTTTATCTTCTCCTCATCTTTGAATACCTGCCATTGTTGTATGTTGTTTGGTATGGAGGGTCTGTGCCTTACCTCTATGTGGTACTTTAGTTTGAATGCGGTAGGGGGTGCAAAGGTAGAGGCTTCTTTGGCTAATGAATCGGCCTGCAAATTTTCTGCGCGTGGGATGAAATGAACATTTACTGATGAAAATAAATTTTCCATTAGGTCCCAAGTGAAATTTCTATAAGACCTTAGTCTCGGGTGTTTGGCATGGTACTGTCGATTCACCTATTTCATAATCATCTCTGCATCTCCATAGACTTTCAGGTTATTTATGTTTAGCTTCTTGGCAGCTTCTAGTCCCAAGACTAGAGCTTCATACTCGCATAAGTTATTTGTGTAGTCTATGTCCCATTGAAGCCTATAAGAGAAGGGGATAACAAATTCATTTTTAGGCGCTACGAAAAGCACTCTTGCACCTGCTCCTTCACACGATGAAGCACCATCAAAAAGCATTTTCCAAGTTCCAGTGCTATACATGTTTTTATCTGTCTTTTTAGTTTTGATTTCATCTATATAACTCTCTTTTGTACAATTATTTTCACTATCATCAAAAGACAAAATACAATTTCCCAGGTCTTGATTGGTGACATAAACAGGGTAATTGTTAGGATTCTGAGGATCGCTTACCATATATGCCAACCGTGTTTCCCTGTATAACCGAGTGAACTGCCCTCCAAAAACAAGGATCGTGGCATAGGTCATATCCAGTTGAAGGGATCCCCCGAGCTTGGATCCCCAAGATCTAGATAATAGCAAACCATACTTGGGGGGTATATCAGCGATAACTACATCCATTAGGAAATTTTTCACTGGAATCTGGACGAGAGTGACTACTAAATCTTTGATCATGCCCATGCACTTAACTCTCCTTGAATTGAATGAGTAAAGATCTCCATAGCTTCTGGTGATTTTGAGGCCCAATCTATCCATAATAGATTTTGGCATCACATTATGAGAGGCTCCAGAATCTAGCATGCAATTATGTAGCAGTCGATCATGCACATTCAGGGTGATGTAGAAGGGGGCAATGGTGTCCCTGGCACCTTCAAAATGTGGACCAAAAGTGATGTTAGGCTTATCATCTTCCAAATTTATTACGTCAGACTGACTCTCTAAATCTGCAAAATTTATCATTTTGGTTATTTTTTTTCGGTACACAGTGTTCTTAGCCAACTCGACCAAAGGTATTGGTGTTTTAATCTTACTTATCTCATTTTCTAGGATAAAGCCTCCCACAACTCTATCTATTTCTTTGGTCGAAACATCAGACTCCCTCTTTTCCAACTTATTTGTTTGCATTGTCTTATTTTCGATGCTTCTGGTTCCCGGTGTCTGCGTTTTAGCTGTCTTAGTTCTTCTCACTTGGATCTCAGTCTCTTTCGGGGTGGGCTTGTATGTTTCACCTCTAGGTAAAATTTTCTTAGGTTGAGTAGTCAACACAGGTTTGTTTTTAGGCCTCAGATTTTACTTATGATGGAGCTCAGCCATTATGGTGTCGGCCATTCCTTGATAAGCGGGATCATCAGTGTTGTTTAGTTTATTTTCTTCACCTGATGATTGTTTAGTGTTTAGATCTTCTCATAATCTTCCTTAGTTAAATGAGGTTGCATACATTCGTCACCCAAATTGTTCATGTCTTCTTCTAAATCCTCAAACTCTTGCATATCATTTCCTCTAATAAAACTTTCATTTTTTAGAGGTGTTTCAATTTTTTGATCTTCATTTTTGATCTGTATTTGTTGAATGTGAGGATTGGGGTTTCTCTTGAATTATTTCTTAACAAATTGATCAGCTTTGGATTGGTCTAGCTCCATTCTTGATATTTTTTTTGATAGCTCTTTTATTATCCTAGCCATGTCATCTATTTTGTCATCTAAGGACCTTCCAGATCTAGAGGGACCCGCATGTTCTCTAAAACGTTTGGTTTCCCTGTTTTCTGTTTTGATTTTAATTTTTAATTTACCTGAAGCCATCATGTCTGACTCAATTTCCATGGCGTCATCTTGCATTCAGGTTAGGTCGGCCCCTCTCCTTTATCTTAACAATAGAGCGAAATTGGGTTCGAAAGCTCCTGCGAAAGTTACTTTGGCTACGGGTTGGGACGGTTTAACTTCAACCGAGATCTTATTGTACAACTTGTTAAATCTCTGGAAAAATTTCATAACAGTTTCTGATCCCTTTTTCTTTAAATACCCGAACTCGGTCAAATAGTATAAATGATCCTTTCTTTCACCCCATTGTCTGAGAAATAGATCTTCTAGTGCATCGTAGGATAATATTGAACTTGGTGGCAGGCTCTGAAACCAAGTTCTTACCTGTCCTTCAAAGGTTTGGAAAAACAAACGGGAATACACGTCCTCATGTTAAAGACCTATAATATTAGCAAATTGATCGAAGAAGTTGATATGCTCGGCTGCGGTTAGATCTCCTTCTCCTATGAACTTGGGCAAGTTTTTCATATAGTTTTCTGGTAAATCATGGAGGGGTACTGGAAGGACCAAGGGGACGTATCTAGTGGCTACCTTGGCAAAAACCCTGGGGAGCGGTTGTTGGCCTTGACCTCCTACTCCCCCTACTCCTCTAGCGGAGGCCATGGATAACCTAGGAGAGGAAATTGGTGCGTTATAAAGAGGGTTGGCGAAGATGTATAGTGATTCTCTAGCTTCCCCAAGATAGAGGGGGCGAAATTCAAGGAACTTTTTATCAGGGGAGGTGAATGTTGGGAAAGGGAGAGAGGGTACACAGGGACTCGGTTTCTATGATTTGTAGGATACGTAAATGGGAGAACCCACCGGTGTCGAATCCGAGTGTGTGGTACCTTCTTCAAGGCCTCGAGTGACAAAGAGGTTTGTATCGAGAGTCGATGGGATATTAATAGGGATAAGATTTACGGCAGATGTCTCACCCCTACTAACGCAAGAGGTATTCAGAGAGGTTTCGGTCATAATCTCGGGTAGGATTAGCTCAGGGTTTAGGGTCTCAGCTTTGACAGTACTGTCTGATGTTTTTTTGAGAGAAATTTCTCGCAAGGATGAAGGTTCAAGAGGGATCTTAGCTTTGGAATGAGTACACTTGGGTTGGTAAACAACAGTGTTTTGTTTGAAAAGACCCCTTGGTTTTAGTATATTTTTATGGTCAGAAACTAGCACGGTTTGTTTAGCATGTGGGTTTTATCCGGTGTTCCTTTGAAAGGATTCCAACTTACTTAAAAGTGGAGTCTCCAAGTGAATGATAAAGGTTTAGCCTTAATAAGGTGTTCTCTCTTTGTTCACTATCAAAAAATGAAACTTGGAAATGTCGTTCTCTCAGGGGAAAGTGACTACGATTCTTTGTCCCCGGTAACGGCGACAAAAAGATGACACATAGTCTGTACTTAAAGCTATAAAGTGTAGAGTCTAGGCATCCCAAAGTGAGTGAGTGATAAAAAGGGAAAGAAAAAACTTCAGGGAAGGGAGCTATGGTTGATTTTTGAGTTGTCTTTGTCTAGCTTCCAAATGTTCCTGGATGATGATATCCCGTTCAATGGCTCCCCATGAACGTTTGAGCTTTGCACGGGTAATGAAAGTCTTAAGTGTAGTATCAAAGAGATTCAAAGCGATGTTGGTTTGATCCAATAGGCCAGGTTCAATGTTGGGCTATCTTACAACAGGTACAATCATGGAGGAACAGAGCTTTAAAGGGGGTTGATGTTTTAAAATTCTATTTCAATTTTCTATTATATAAGAGAGATTTCTCAGATCCGAATTAATAGTATAACAAATCCAAAGGCCTTTTCCCGTAACTGAGTTTACTTTGAAAAATCAAGCATGAAACGTAAGAAAAAATTAAGCTGTCAACAATGCAAGGCTCCAATCAAGGGAGAATCTCACCCTATAAAAGAAGAAGAAAATAGAAAATAAAACACTTTGACAAAGCATAAAATATAGAGATCTAAGTAATTCACAGGTCTTGTACCTGTTGATAGCTGATACAGAGGAAAAACTGCAAATGATTAGAAAACTAGATAGTTGATCACCGTAGTAGAAGTTGTACTAAATTGCAGCTAAGCGTTCATCAAAGATATATATGAGAAATGAAAATGGACATGAGATAATAGAGAATAACACATAACTCAGTCTTCATGGAATTTGGAGTCTTTGCATTACTTTCCATTAATTTTGGCATCGGAAATACATCTATCATAGCTGGCCCCAAAAAGAAAAAGCCCCCTTCTTCTCTTTTCAAAATGTATATTTAATCAAACTTCTAAACATTTCAAATTCGAATCGTTCTAGAAGCTTGTCAGTTACAAATGAAAAATTAAAACGTTTCATCTCCTCGTCTTTTGTCTTCCT
>JASDQU010883237.1:3535-14576 GCA_032191745.1 Picea mariana
TAGATATCTAAACATTTAAAATATTGGAAATAAGAAAGTTAGATAGCTATAGTCCCTCTACTCCTTGGAGAGAATAATAATAATTAAAGAAGACCAAAACCATGAGATCGATTGAGGAAGTTCCGATTAACAAATGTAGTGGTTGGGATTTTTTTTTATGGAGCAATACAAACAAAACATAATATAAACAAAAACTGCAAACGACAATATTGCACAGCCTCTCCAATATTTTAGGCGGAATGAGTTTGTAGGGATTCCTGTATACTTTGCACACTGTGGGGATGGGATTTGTTCATATTTATATCTGCAGACAAAGGACCAAACGCGGAG
Source organism: Picea mariana (assembly GCA_032191745.1). NCBI lineage: Eukaryota > Viridiplantae > Streptophyta > Pinopsida > Pinales > Pinaceae > Picea > Picea mariana. The sequence goes on from JASDQU010883237.1 coordinate 3,866, forward strand.
GAGAACATCAGCTTTACGTTGAAGGCGACGCTGTAAGAGAATATTTTTGTATAACGTTTAAAATATCACATCAATGTCATAAGCTTCGTAATACCTGCTTTCTTATTCTGTCATCCAGTGTTTGTATTTCCATTGCCTTGTTCATTTAACTCGATTGTAGATTTCAATGATTGAAGAACGAACTTACTTCCAAAGTTAATGGTAGGTTGGTTTTGTGTCTGTGTCTTAAAATGATTTTAATTTACAATCAAGTTAAACTCTGATGCATGTGGAATAATATTTAAAAATGATGAGGGAATCCTGTGGTGAAACTGCTGAACTCTGGATGATGCAATGAAAATGGTTCTCTATTTTCTTGGCCATTTTTAACTCAATTGTAGATTTTGAATGATTGAAAAGCTTAGTTACAAAATCAATGGTTGGAATAAACATAATTTACCATCAGATTAAGCTCAAGTTACATGTGGAATAATACTGAAGAGTAATGAGGCAATCGGGTGGTGAAACTGCTGAATTATTTGTACTCGCTGAGGTTTGGATGTGACTAAGAATGAATAATGGGAACGTGAGTAAACACTATTTGCTATGTGGAGAAGTCTCAAGGTCCTTTTCCTCTGAAACTTTTCAGTGTTATGTGGGAGATTTTTAAGATCAATTTACCTGGTGTGATTGGCATCTAGGTAGAATAGAGCCATCTAAATTATAATTTGTTTTAGAGGTTGCTATGTGCCAGGTTGTATTTCAAATCTAAATTGGAATTTGTTTTAGAGATTGCTTTGTGCCAGGTTGTATTTCAAATTTCAATATATGATAACTTGGATATCTGTATGGAGTCATGGAGTCAAGATTTGTATATTCCATACTTAGCCACCAATATTCTCACTAAATTGATCAACGCTAATATTCATATTTTTGGATTTGATATGTTATTTAAATTTAACATATATCATCTATATGTAAATATATTCATATCAGTTGGATATTTGTATGGATTCAAGATTGGTATATTCCACACTTAGCCACCAGTAGTTTGGATATGAAAACTCTCACTAAATTGATCAATGCTAATATTCATATTTTTGGATCTGATATATCATCTATATGTAAATATATTCATTTGTGAGCTTAATGCTAATATTCATATTTATGGATTTGATATATCATCTATATGTAAATATATTCATATTTTTGGATTTGATATATCATCTATATGTAAATATATTCATTTGTGAGCTTAATGTTAATATTCATATTTTTGTATTTGATATATCATCTATATGTAAATATATTCATTTGTGAGCTTAATATATAATGGAATTATACACAAAAATATATACCACTTCACTTTGTTAAGTTTTAGTATTGTTTCACGTTATTTCCAAATTACATAAGCATTCAATGCATTTTTATCCTCTGAAACCCTCATGTGGAAGAAAATCTAGCAAAAACTTTCTCAATAATAGATTGCCAATACAATGCCAATACTAAGACTAAGAATAAACTAGGACTCTGTTGGGCCCCAACAACTCCTCCAATATTTTTGCAAAATTTAAAGAGCCCCTATTAGAATCTTGATAATTATAATGAGCTACAGAATCAACCTTTTCAAATAGTTCCATTCATTGGCTTGCTTTGAGACAAACTTAAGACATTCACTTTAGTATGCGTCATTTATTACAAGAGTATATGTCAAAAGTTAGAAACGAGCATAAAAATATCAATTTAAACAAAAATGCTAATTTTTATCAAATGTTTACTTTCGTTTAAATTATGATTTTGTGTTTATTCTTTTGCTCATTAGCAAGTTTGACTATTTTGAATAATGTGTTCAATACTTCATCAAATAATATCTTGGTTGGTTTCTCATTTTCATGAAATCATTTGGTGATGTTAATTAATTAAATTCTTTTTTCATTTTGCATCTCATTTCAAAATAATAATAATCAAAGAATTATCTGTCATTTGTTTGATTTTGTAAAAAACTAAAATTAATATTTTTTTTTCATTAACTTAAGCTTCTAGATCATATTTGAAAACAAATTATAAACAATGTTTGTTTATAAGTTATAATTAGTTTAAATTTATTTTTTATTTTTCTAAATTTTGTTTTATTCACAATTTTTAGGTTATTAATTTAGGTTTCTTTTTGTGTCACAGGTTTCTATTATCGAATATTTGATATGGATCTGATCATTCAAGATGATTGATCCAAAAATAATTTTGGATTGCTACAAATAATTTTATGAGCAACAATAAAATTTGGAAAGGCATCAAGATGAGACATAAGATTTTGCAGAACTGATTGTAACCAAACCGTGAAAACCCAGAACCAAAATGGACCCCTTTACCTTCTGCGTGAATATTTTCCCAAACAAATGCATGCTTTGAGAGATTTTTGGGTCTCTTTTAGAGACAAATTTCAGGTGGCGAAAATTAATATTGACACCAAGATTGTTCATTCATTTTATAAATATATGAGAAAGATCAGAGCCATAGGAAAAAAGAATTGGAGAGGAGGTTTTTAATCCTTTCTCTTTTGTATATTATTTTTTTTTAAACTTTTTATTTCTTTTCAAATGGAGTAATGGATGGCTGGAATCTTTGGGAGAATGGACAAATATTTTCAAAAAAGAATATGGAATTCCAGGTTGCTTAATGGATTTTGTCCTGTAAGTAAAATGGTTTTATTTTCATTATAATATATTCATATTCTTTGAATAATTGATTATGCATTGATTTAAATAACTTTAGTCTTTTTTATCAATACATGGTTAATTATTATCATTTATGTATTAATTTTTTCAATCTTTAATGTCTATTATCCANTGGACAAGTGATTCCAAAAACTTAATAGAACGACATATATGCATTTTGGCTTTAGCCTTTTGTTTATAATGTTGTTATTTATGTTTTTTTTTAATCCTATTACATGTGCAGCTCTGATATCTTTAGATTAAATGATCTGTGATGTGTAAGAGGTTTTATTTATAAATACCATCTATCATTTGCTTCATCAAAATACAAATGCTGTGATTATATCTTCAATTTAAATAATGAGATTTATCTTTGAGTTTTAAATTGAATGATAAACTGAATAGTTTGCTTCCAGATTTATCTTGCTGTAATCATGTATAATTATGAGATCACATGTTTATGTTTGTGTTTCATTTTCTGTCATTAAAACCTAAGCTGCCAATACATGTTCTGAATTTATTTAGAACAATCATAAGGTTCATTGTAGATTTCTCTCTTGGACATGGCAGTTGGATGTTCACCACTCATGCAGATGCTTGGATACACCTCACTAATTCACTGACGTGATAATTTCTTTGTATTTTTCTGTCATTTATATATCATTAAAACTAGAATGTATGGTTTAGCTTTGACTATCCACATATTCATGTTTCATTAACCTTTTTTTTTGCAAGATTATTTAAATTTATAAAAGAAAAACAATAAATATTTTTATGTGCTTTCTTTATCTGCTTCCTAGAAGCAATCATTTTTCACATCGATTTTCGTAAGTTTTGATTAAAACGTGCATATTGTAAATCATGTAAATAAACGAGACTTGTATATCTTCTTCTTAGATACAACTAATATAGTTACATTTGCACATATGTACATATATATAGTGTGTTTAGTAATTAGTTAGTTATTTCTCTCTTTTATTCATTTATTTTAGGATTCTTGGATTAGCTAACGGAGCCATTAAACCTGTTAGAACGAGTTACACCAAACAACTTGGGTTATTTAGACAACCCTGGACCGGACTCGCTCTTCCAGTTGACGATGGTCAATTTCTCCCGTCAACAAATGGCGCTAGAAGGAGGGCCAGACTGACAAGCTGGCCTTGTAGGAGTCTTTGTTTCAAATTTATTAATTTATCATGGCTCCCCAAATCACTGTGTTGGAACATGTTTTCCACTTCTCATTACCTGATATTCCTAGCAAGACAGTCTCTCTCTTGTCCAAACTCACCTTTGATGGTGAGGGGAATGTATCTGCAAAAGACCATATTAACAAGTTTTGGTGTAAATGCATCAAGCATGATATTTCTGATTTAAAGGTTTTGTGCAGATTGTTTGCTTTTACTTTCAGGGGTGGATTAAACATTGGTTTGAGTCTTTTCCAACATATCACATTTTTGATAGGTTTCAATTTGTAAATGAATTTTTAGATGCTTTTTAAATGTATGATTACAATCAATTATGTGAAGAATTTCAGACTTTGTTAATCAATGGTGATTCATCTTCAAAAGGATTTTCGACAAGAATCCATCATGTTCTTTGTAAATTTAATCTTGATGACATGTCATTTTTATTAAATCGCCTCTATGATGCTTGCATCCAATCATATTCGATCGCAAATGATGAAGCAATTATAAATACTATCACTCAATTGCAAGAATAATTGTGTTCACAGGATGAGAGGGATCCATCCAAAAATTTTGAACAAGCAAGGGAAGTAAAATCTATTGAAAATGTTCTTACTGATAATCAAATTGGTTTTTCCTCTAAATCATTGTATTTTCAGTCCTCGACCATCGTGGAAGAAGATTGGATGTTGGGTCAAGGTGAATGTCCTCGTTCTCCTAACTCTTTCTCTAATCAGTATTTAAATTCAGTTATTGAAGAAGACTTAGGTGATGAAAATGATCTTAAGAATTCTAACATTCAAATGAAACTAATTAGAGATGTAGATCTGCAATTGGAAGAAGAAACAATAAATCCTCATCTACAAATCATACCTTATCAACATGAAAGAACATATGCTTTCCATGAAAGTTTTGAATTATCTATCATACCGGAGGCAAATTTAAATGATCATATTATGTTGAAGGATTTATCACCAAAACAGAGCGAAAGTTTTAAGGAAAATGAAGATGAATGTCTTGAGAATACCATTGTTAAATATCATAGCTCAATATATTCTCTTCATGTGCTTATTTCTGATTCCTTTTATTATTTATATCTCGATCTCTTCTTAGATTCTGGTGGATTTGATACTTTACCCACGATATCTTACTCTTTGCCATCACAATCAAATCTTTTCGATATGCCAAAATTTGGTGAAATTAATTCCAAACATAATATTTATGAAATCGGATTTGATGCTCTTTCACTTTCATCACTCGCATGGGAAAAAGACATGTTGCAAGATGATTTTACACGATTTATTTTTGAAAAATACAATGCACTCATCCTTATGGAGATCGAACATTCTACATTGCATATTCGTTCTTTGATTAGTTCGAATTTTAATGTTTATACTTCACATTTTGAAACAATCAATCTCATCAAATTAAGCGTTCAAACCAATAATCTAACCGATGTCATGAATCCTCTTATGATGTGTTCCCCATTGATATATTCATTTCATCAAAGTCTTATTTTTCATCCTAATTTTTATGACAGGATCTTAGAATGTCTTGAAGATTCGTATCTAAAAAGTCTTCATAATAAAGATAAAGTTGTGCTTGCTTTGTTTCTACCTAAATATCTAGGAAGTAAGCATCACATGATTTTTTTAGATCCTCTGTGTGAAGAAATTGATGAACACTTGGAGAATTGTCAGGAGGATGGGGCATTTCGGCATTGGATGATGGTTATGTACACAGATTAATATTGATAATTTTTCCAAACTTACTTACACTCTTACATGCTATTATGACTCATATCATGACAAAATTGCAGAATGGTTGGAGGATTCATACATCAAGAAGTTTCAAAGAATGGTAAGGTCATGTTTGCTTTAAATGATGATGATAAAGGTAAGTATGATATATTTTTGTTATTCTTTGATATACCACCATTCTTGTTCGTAATATTTGATCTTGTTTCCATTGCAGGATTGGAGTTACTTTGATGGCTACATTGGAAGCATGACTTCACTTAGTATTTTTGATTTGTTTAGTAGTTAGAGTATGTTTAGGAGTAGGTTTTATTTTAGTTTTCTTTCTCAATAATTTTTTGTGTAATAATGCATTTATGAACACAAGTGGGTACAACAAGAGAAACATAATATGAATGTTGTCAAGGAAGTCCACTTTAAATCTTTTTCTCTCTGCTTTTCATTGAATATTCTTTTTCGAAAACACAATATCATCATGAAAATTTTAAATGGAAAGTAAAGAGATAAGTAAATTTAAACTATCAATTCAACCCTGACCTAAGGTGCCACGAGTAGGACTGCACTCATCTTAATAAGGATTTTTGTATTTTATTTTAGTTTCTTTTTTATTTTTAATAATTATGCTTGGTCAAAGTAACATCTTATGCATCACTATCTTAAGAAAAGAACTTGCTCGCACATGATATTTTATATGATTTAGTTCTTCCTTTATTTTACAGTGAGATGCTAGTGGATCCAAAAACTCAAGTTTATCTTTGGCCAAAATTGTTTCCTGAAAAGTTTTATTTTGCTATTTTGATTTTTTGTACTTCTGATTTTGAATCCCATTAATAAAATTTGATTTGGTTTGTTATGTGCTTTTGTTTTCTTTGATTATTTTAAATGAGTTTTCTTCTTATCTTTCTTTTTGAATCAATATATTTCTGATCAAAGAATTATTGTCGAAGGAAGCATTTATTTTAAGAATTGTGTTTTTCAAGCGAATTGAAATAGTTCAAAGAGGTCTCGATATTAAGATATAGCTCAAACAATTGATTTTTAAGTCAATTGTCACTCTCAGTTTGTCCTCAAATTATCTTTGCTAGAGTATTACATGAGAGATATGGTTTAAATCTTTGAGAGTTACGCTGATCTTTAAACTTTTTATGCCATCCATATTCTTAAGGAATCACTTTTAAGTGCTTCCCCATTCTCTAGATGATTTCTTAAAGGAAATCTAAAATATCTAAACCATGATAAAACTTCCAGTTTTGAAAGAAAATAAATAACATGATCAACTATTCATCTGTATTGCAATTAACCTTCAGTATCACCCCGCTCTCTTTGTCATCAAGAAATCTATAATTGTATTATTATTTAAAAGTGGCATAAGAGGGTTGAAAGAACTTATGTGTGGGAAGTGTGTGTAAACCCGTCGGGGTACTGAACAAGCTCGCTGGCAGTGGGTAAATGCACACATGATACCAATACAACTTCGTTGGGGTACTGAACATGCCTGCTGGCAATGAAGCAATGTTAGGTCGAGAGGTAGCAGGTATATGTTTTTAAATTAACTTTTATGGAAGTATACATCATGTGGATACAACTATTGGATAGGATTAAAACATTTGAGTGGGTTAAATGACATCCCTGTCGAGGCTATGGATGCCTGCTGGAAACAACGACTCTTTCAATCGTATTGAAGTTCTTTTATAAACATCGTGACTCTTTGATTAAGAAATTATTTTAGGTTATAATCCCCTACAAAGAAAATTCTATTGTTTGGTTATAACACTGAGCTTATCTTAATACTATATGGTTTCAGAGTAAATTTATTTCAGGGAGCTTAAATCCTTTTTCAAGTTTTATTATTTTCTTCCTAAGATGGAATATTACCAGATCAGAGATAACTGCTTCACCCAGTAAGTCGCCATTTGTTGGGCCCCAACAAATCCCCCTATATTTTTACAAAATTTAAAGGGCCCCAATTAGAATCTTGATAATTATAATGAGCTACATAATCAACCTTTTCAAATAGTTCCATTCCTTAGCTTGCTTTGAAACAAACTTAAGATATTCACTTTAGTATGAGTCATTTATTACAAGAGTATATGTCAAAAGTTAGAAACGAGCATAAAAATCTCAATTTAAATAAAAACGTTAATTTTTATCAAATGATTACTTTCGTTTAAATTATGATTATGTGTTCATTCTTTTGCTCATTAGCAAGTTTGTCTATTTTGAATAATGTGTTCAATACTTCATCAAATAATATCTTGGTTGGTTTCTTATTTTCATGAAATCATTTGGTGATGTTAATTAATTACATTTATTTATTTATTTTGCATCTCATTTCAAAATAATAATAATCAAAGAATTATCTATCATTTGCTTGATTTTGTAAAAAACTAAAATTAATATTTTCTTCTTCATTAACTTGAAGCTTCTGGATCATATTTGAAAACAAATTATAAACAATGTTTGTTTATAAGTTATAGTTAGTTTAAATTCATTTTTTATTTTTCTAGATTTTGTTTTATTCACAATTTTTAGGTTATTAATTTAGGTTTCTTTTTGTGTCACAGGTTTCTATTATCAAATATTTGATACAGATCTGATCAAGGTTTAATTTTATTATCCAAATACATTCAAGATGATTGATCCAAAAATAATTTTGGATTGCTCCAAATAATTTTATGAGCAACAACAGATAAAATTTGGAAAGGAGTTAAGATCAGGCAGACGATTTTACAGAACTGATTGCAGCCAAACCGTGAGGAATTTGAAGAAATGGTTGAAAACCCAGAACCAGAATGGACCCATTTACCTTCCGCAGAGAGATGTTCCCAAAACAATGCACGATTTGAAAGATTTTTGGGTCTCTTTTAGAGGCAAATTTCAGGTGGCAGAAATTAATAGTGACACTAAGACTGTTCATTCATTTTATAAATATATGAAAAAGATCAGAGCCATAGGAAAAAAGACTTGGAGAGGAGGATTTTAATCCTTTCTCTTTTGTATATTATTACTTTTTTAAACTTTTTATTTCTTTTCAAATGGAGTAATGGATGGCTGGAATCTTTGGGAGAATGAACAAATATTTTCAAAGAAGAATATGGAATTCCAGGTCGCTTAATGGCTTTTGTTCTGTAAGTAAAATTATTTTATTTTCATTATAATATATTCATATTCTTTGAATAATTTATTATGCATTGATTTAAATAGATTTAATCTTTTTTATCAATACATGGTTAATTATTATCATTTATGTATTAACTTTTTCAATCTTTAAAGTCTATTATCCAAACAATTTCTTCCAGGACTACAGAATGGACAAGTGATTCCAAAAACTTAATAGAACGACATATATGCATTTTGGCTTTAGCCTTTTGTTTATAATGTTGTTATTTATGTTTTTTTTTAATCCTGTTACATGTGCAGGTCTGATATCTTTAGATTAAATGATCTGTAATGTGTAGGAGGTTTTATTTATAAATACCATCTATCATTTGCTTCATCAAAATACAAATGCTCTGATTATATATTCAATTTAAATAATGAGATTTATCTTTGAGTTTTAAATTGAATGATAAAATGAATAGTTTGCTTCCAGATTTATCTTGCTGTAATCATATATAATTATGAGATCACAGGTTTATGTTTGTGTTTCATTTTCTGTCATTAAAACCTAAGCTACCAATACATGTTCTGAGTTTATTTAGAACAGTTATAAGGTTCATTGCAGTGTTTTCTCTTGGACATGGCAGTTGGATGTTCACCACTCATGCAGATGCTTGGATACACCTCACTAATTCATTGACATGATAACTTCTTTGTATTTTTCTGTCATTTACATATCATTAAAACTAGAATGTATGGTTCAGCTTTGACTATCCACATGTTCATGTTTCATTAACTTTTTTTTTGCAAGATTATTTAAATTTATAAAAGAAAAACAATAAATATTTTTATGTTCTTTCTTTATCTCCTTCCTAAAAACAATCATTTTTCACATCGATTTTCGTAAGTTTTGATTAAAACTTGCATCTTGTAAATCATGTAAATAAACAAGACTTGTATATCTTCTGCTTAAATACAACTACTATAGTTACATTTGAACATATGTACACATATATAGTGTGTTTAGTAATTAGTTAGTTATTTCTCTCTTTTATTCATTTATTTTAGGATTCTTGGATTGGCTAACGGAGCCATTACACCTGTCAGAACGAGTTACACCAAACGGCTTGGGTTATTTAGAAAACCCTGGACCGGACTCGCTCTTCCAGTTGATGACAGTCAATTTCAGTCGTCAACAAACTCAACACACACCTCTCTTCTCCTTCCTCCTGCCTTCAAAAGATGCACACTAGATGAGTGAGTGTGAGAGTGAACAGGTGAGGCGCCATCCTCACATATATATACTAGTTGAGGAGGCTCTAGGGTCATGTCTCTTCACTTAGTAGGGATGAATTCTTCCACGAGTGGTTAAAACCACTTTATAAACCGTGGGGGCCAACTTCACAAATACCACATATAAATATGGTTTGACTAATCCACAAAAGGGGATTTGGTCTTATACAAGACCTAACATGTAGTGTCCCCAAGGCCGAGCCCCGCTACAGATCATGTTATATGCAAAAGAATTGTAAATATGTTCTATAGGCTGGTGAGCCAAGTTTTGAATAAGCTGTAGGCTTATGAGTTTTGTTAGGCCAGGGGAGCCTAAGTGTTGAAGGCCAAGAGCCTGTGATATATTTGTATGTATGCAGTTCAATTAATAAAATATAAATACCGCCAGTGCAGACCGACCATGATGAATGAGTGATGGGGGACTGAGCGTCCACAGAAGGGGCAAGGAAATAGGGGCTGGAAGGTGGGAAAGGGCTGAGTAAGGAGCCTAGGGGCTAAGCCTAGGGGGCCTAGGCCTGGAATAATATTTTATTATTATTATTCCTAAAAATCCTGTGCACATTATTTTATCCTAAGTCCTTTGGAAGGACCCGTGAGTTCCCAAGTGGTGGGAGGAAGGTGTACGGATGGGATGCATGCAGTTCCCAGGGTGACAAGTGTCAACCCTGGTGCATGCAAATAAAAA
>JASDQU010883237.1:30704-48793 GCA_032191745.1 Picea mariana
CCAAGTTCCTTTGTTGGGTAATGGAGTCAATGATTCAGCTCTGTGAAATAAATTGGGAGAAAATCCGAACAAGATTAGGGTCTCAATGTTAACTTTGAAAACTCTTCAAAAACAAAAGTTCTCACTATCTTGAGCCGAGTTTTCAATAGATTTATTCTCCTGAAACTGACCTCAAAACTGTGGAAGACAATCAAAACTAAATCATCCATCCTATCAGGTTTCACGTGATTCTGTTTGCATCAAGGTATGTATTTGCGCTGTGTCCGGTAAGGAGATCCTAGAAACCTATGATGAAAATGCAGCCGAAAAGAAGAGAAATTACTAGAGCATCATGTAACTCATGTATAACATCTTTTATCAGATATGAGGATATTGCTTCACTGCCAGCGAGCCTATTCAGTACCCCGGTGAATTTATCTGACTCCCCATATTGAATTTCCTTTCACCACTTCATTGTTTCCAAGCATTGAAATGCTGAGATGGGGGCAATCAATATTGAATTTCCTTTCACCATCTGTCTGTATTCACTTTTTTTTTTTAAGTGGGGGAAATCAATGAGTATACATTACACTTGGGAAGATATATGTTTGAAAAAGAATCAAAGTATGCCAACTCATTTGAATAGCTCTAGGTTAATCTTCTCATCTGTCTTCAAAAAATCATGGGCTTCAAAAAACTTCTTAAGGGAATTTTTTTTAACATTTAGTCTAGGGAACTTTCTTGAGAAAATCTGATCAGTTATTCCTGTTAGGATAACTAATAGGGTCAGGATTAACCTAGACATGTTTGTGATCTAGTCAAAGTCAAAGAACTTAAAAACACAACCTACTCTCTTTCCTTGAAAGTTTGTTCGAGAGTTTTCAAGACCAGAGTGAGACCCCTCTATTGTCAGGAGCTTTATGATTAGACCTCCATGGTCGAGAGGGAAAAGGCTTTACTGTATTCAAGGGGAGGGTAAAGGGGGTTTTTAGAAAAACTGCCATACATGTGACTATTCTCAGAGATTTTCTTAATTAGCTTTTATAACCTTTTCTTAAGTCCCTTTTTTTATTACTTCAAGAATTTCTTTGATTCAATTTTTATACTTTTTAATTTTTTTTTATTATATATTGACAAGATTGAAATCATTCGTACTTCTTAGGACTTTTATCTCGAATTTTGAAATGGGATTTCATATCTATATTAACTCTTATATTTCCATCCCAAAAATTACTCATTCATTACCTTTGTCATTGTGAGATACTTGATAGGAATACTTGCGCATGTCACCCTTCGGTACCTCGAATCCGCTGTCTCGTGAGAAATTTTCCCTACGAATAACATAACATTATAATCATTTATGAAACGTCATGAAAATAAACTTTTTTTTTTTAAAGGTATCTTTAGAAAAATCATGAAAACAAATCGGTATGTATAATGAGGATTTAGAAACACATTATTGCGTGAAGTGTTTAAGATGCCTCCCGTTTACAGGGGCATTGAAAATGTCTCCATCCAGGTTTTCTACTAACCAGACATTTTTTCCCTCAAAGGCCAAAATCCTGTATGGGCTAGACCAGATTGGATCGAATTTTCCATGTTTTACAGCGTCTTCTTTCCTGGCTTCTCACTTCAGGACCAAGTCAGCAGGGAGGAATTCTCTATCTTTCGCTTTCCGATCGAACAAGGCCTTCATTTTATCCGGATATCTTTGTAATCTTTCATTTACTTCAGCTCTATTTTGCTGGACTTCGACCAGCTGGTTTATCCTTCTGGTAACGTCATTTGGTTCTTCATTTGAATCCTGCTAGAGTTTCATTACTGGTAGAGCAAGATTTATTGGTAAAATGACATTAGTGCCATATACCATCTGGAAAGGTGAAATCCCAATTGATCTTTTAGTGCTTATTCTGTTGGCCCATAGAGCATATTTTAAATGGATATGCCACACTTTCTTGTTTCCAGTCAGAACCTTTTTTATCACGGTATTCAGGCTTTTGTTGGATGATTCAGCCAGACCATTACTTCGTGGATAGTAAGATGTTGAGTGTCCTAGTACGATGTTATATTTTAGGCAAAAATTTATCATGGCCATTGACTTAAATGCTTGCACGTTATCAATGACTATTTTTCAGGGACAACCAAACCTGGATAAAATATTATCTTCCAAAAAATTGATTACTACCGAATCAATTGCATTTCTTGTGTGGATAGCTTCCACCCATTTAGTGAAATAATCAATAGTAGTTAGGATCCATTTGTGCTGTGCGGTAGAGTGTGGATGAATTTCTCCAATGAAATCAAGTCCCCATTGCTAAAACGGGTCTTCGGTTTTAATTGGAATAAGGGGAAAAGCTAGGACGTTCTGTTTGTCTGTGAACAAATGATAAGGGAAACAATTTCAAAATTTAGTGTTCACTTTTGTGAACAATTTGGGCCAATAGTATCCGGCTCTTAAGATCTTATAAGCTGTTTCTCGCCACACATGATGTCCTCCACACACCCGGACATGGAATTCATCTATAACCCCTTCTGTTTCAGTTTCGACTAAACACCTCAGTAGGAAACCCAAGGGGTATTTCCAATATAATTTATCATCTATGATACAATATTTTACAGCATGTAGCTTTAGCGTCCTAGCTTTAGATGAGGTTAACTCACTAGGACATTGAAGCGTGAGTAGGTAATGGATGATGTCGCGATACTAGGCCAAAGTAGAAAACTTGTCTTGAATTTCAGATATAGGTGCAGTGACATCAAGCTTGTATATTTCCAGAAATCCCTCAGTCTGTTGCAGTTGATTTATCCCAAGTGATTTTAAGTTTGATTCGACAAGCAATTTGGCCAAACCCTAACCTTTGATAATTTTAGTTGGTTTGACTTCTAGGTCGAACTCTTGGATCTTAGCTAACCACCTGCCTCTTCTTCCAATGATGTCTGGTTGCATCAAGATATCTTTAACTGAGATAGAGGGTACATAAGCAATGAACTTTGAGTGAAACACATAAGTTATAAAAGATTTGAGAGATTTCACCATTGCATAGGCATGTTTCTCCAATATATCATATTTCAACTCAGAATCTCTGAGAATTTTGCTGAAAAACGCAATAGGCCGCTCAAGTTCATCATATGAAAGTATAGATCCAGTCACTAGGCCTCGAAAGAAGGTTCTTACTTTCCCTTCAGAGGTTTGAACCAAGAGTCTAGAGTAAACATCTTCATGTTCCAATCCAAGAATGTCAGCGAATTGATAAAAAAAATTTATGTGTTCAACTGCTGTTAAATCGCCCTCTCCTATGAACTTGGGCAGGTTTTTCATGTAATTTTCTAGTAAATCATGGAGAGGGACTGGTAGAACCAGAGGAGCATATCTTGTAGCAACCTTTGCAAATATCTGAAGAGGTGGTGCTTGGCCGCCCGCTCCTCCTCTCGGACCACCTGCCGCAGCACCTCCTACCCCACCTACTCCAGCTGCGACCATTGTGGTTTTAGCGATAAAAGTTTTGGGGTTATAAGGAAGGGTTTCAAGAAGTTGGTTATCGACAGGGATGAAACTTGAGAAAAAGGAGATTGGGGAATGTGGACTGGTTCCTTCAGAATCACAGGGTGAAAATATAGGAGAATCAACAGAAGTTGAATCGAGATATATAGGATATTTGTTTGAGTTTTGAGAGGTGGGAAAATGAACTTCGAGAAGCGAGGGATAATCAGTCGCAACAAGAAGTGAGACCGATCTTCGTTTTCTATTGTTGTGGGAAACGACTGAGAAGGCTTCTGTCTTAAAAAAGGGCAGAACCAAAACTGATTCGGGGGATGTAACTTTATCAACAAAGTATTTCCTGTAAAGGGGTGGAATAATTGATTCACTGTGTTGATATTCAAAGTCAGACTGTGTGCATTTAGGTTGATAATTTTTATTTGTCAATGAGACAGTCGCTCGGAAGTGTCTTCTTGATTTTAGAATTTTTTTTGGGTCGAAAAAAGGCAAAATTTGCTCGTCGTCTGGATTCTTCCTGGTGTTCTTCCGGTTAAGAGCCAGTTTAAACAATATGGAGTCGCCAAGTAAAATATAAAGGAAGCCTTAGAAGGTGTCCAAAATTTTTTCACTATCAAAGAAGGAAAGTGTCAATGTCGTTCTTCCTAGGTAAAAGCTTTGTTTCTCCATTCCTCGGCAACAATGCCAAAAAGATGTTGTTATTGAGTTTATACTTTAAGGCTCTAAAGTATAATGTCAAGGCATATGAAAAGATAGAGGAAGTTGAGGATAGAAAACTCAGTGATTAAAGGTGAGGGGTATAATTGGTTCCTCAACTGTCTCTATCGAAATTCCCAGTTTTCTTGAATGGTAATATTTCTCTCAATCACTGCCCATGAACGTTCTAACTCAACCCGGTTATCTGTTGTTTGTAAGATAGTGTTAAATAGATTTAGAGCGATCTTGGTTTGATCTGAAAGAATGGGTTCAATGTTAGGTTTCCTTGAAACTGGTACTGTCATGGAGGATAAAAGGTAAGAAAGATATAATTCAGTGTTTTCATTTTTTGGCTTCGTTATCTGTATTTTACAATGTAAAGCGAAATCTTTTTAAAACACAAATTAATAGGATGACTAAATTAAAGGCCGTTTCCTGTATCTGAGTTAAAATTAAAGGAAAGGGAACATGCATGAAATGAGGGAAAACATAAAGCTATTAACAAGGCAAGGCATCAATTTAAGAGGAATCTCACGTTGTAATAGAAGACTATGAAACAAGACAATATTAATGAAGCATATGATATTGAAATCTAAACATTTACAGGTCCTGTATCTGTTGATAACTGATACAGAGGAAAAGTTGTAGATGATTTAAATGACAAGAACAATTATTTCCACAGTAGAGGTTGCACTAAATTGTAGCTGAACATTCATCAATTAGATATATGAAAGAAATATGAAAAGACAGGGGAACACATAACTTAGACATGACAAAATCTAGAATCTTCAATCTGTATTTCTATTAATTCAGAGCTTCTTCGAAATTACTTTCGTAAAAAAAAAAAGTCCCTTTAGAGAAAGAAAAAATCTCCTCTTTCAGTCTTCTCCCCTCCTATCTATACAAGATCATTACTCTTGATGGGTAACGATTTGCTACTTTTTAGGGGAAAATATAGTTACAAAACTGCAACCTTAATCGTTGCATGATTAAATTTTTGTTGGTCTATCATTTCAAAAATACAATATTTTGAATGATACTTCAATGTTTAGTTGAATTCTCTCCCTCTTTTGAAGCTCTATACGCAATACACTTCTCCAAAAAATGAACAAAAATTCTGGGTGGTATCAGAAGATCTTTAGTTTCAAACAGATAAATATTTCTTTGTATCTTTGGAAGCTGGTCTTTAAAACCTTTATCAACAAACTTGATCACTTGCAATTTTAAATTGGGATGTACCAGCCATCTATCTAATAGGTTAGCGTTGATTTCCTTCAACTGTGAAATCTTCGCCTGAATCTCCTACAAGCCTTCTTTGCAGATAAACTGTTGTTTCACAATGTTTATCTGCCTCAGTGGCTTAGATAAATCATTTATTTCGATACCTAACAATTGCTTATCCAAAGAATCAAAGATTCCCTCATAATCATCTTTGATTTCTTTGACTATCTTCTTGTTTTCGACTATGTTCATTTCCCATGCCTTGAGCATGATGTCTCTTCTTATCTGTTATGTGACAAAAAGCTTTAGATCTTTCGACATATCCCTATTTCCTGAACATGCAACTCTTTCTGGAAAGTATTCTTTGCAGCTTTAGCCTCCTTTTCTAGTAAAATAATATTATCAAGGGATTTTCTTACCTCTTGAAAGTAATTCTGGATGATCTTTATTTTGGAGATCAATGCCTGTTGTTTGACTTCTATCTTTGTATGTTCTTCCAGCGAGAGAGTCTGGAAAGCCTTTAAGTCTATAACTCGGCCTTCTGTCAAATTCAACTTAGCTTATAGCTGATTTACAAGCTCCTTTTGTTGAGTAACTTGCACCTGACTTGCCTGTATCCTCTGGTTCATTTCATCCAAGCTTGATTTGAGTGATTTAATTTCTTGTCTTTTAATAGCTCTAGCCTGCTCCAAGATTTTATTCACCTCTTCTCTAATGTTTTTCTCATCATTCTTTAACTAGTCTTGCAACTGAGCTACTGTGTGGTTACTCTTCTTTATCCTTGATCTCATGTTCTCCATAGTAAAAAGGTTTATTGTTGCCATGGCTCCCATGGAGCCTGCTACCTCTGTAGAAAAATCCTCCTCTTCCAAATTTTGACCATCTACCAAGGCTCTATGCTCCTTCACTATACCCCCCTCATATACATCTATTGTTTTAGGACAACCTTCCTCTTTTTGCTGAAAAAATAATCAGAAGGAGGGATCTCATCTCTAGAGATAGGGGTGAGGTCACTAACATATATGGCTCCCATCTGTGGGAACTCAAAGGCAGGTTGTAAAGGGGTTAAGGAAGCTATGGGGATTCATGCTCTGTAGATCTTGTCTCTTCCATGACCTTAGGTATATTGACATCAACAATAGGTGATGAAGGAGGAGTGGACTTACTAGACTCGGGAGGTGTCCTAGGCCTCCTCTCTGCTTCTGTCTTTTGATTTCCTGTCTGTAAGGCCTCTTCATTTTGTGAATACCCTTTAGTCTCTTGAGGAAATTATTCAGCATTGAATTTATCTCGTGCCTCATGTCCGAAACCTGGAGGAGTATCTTCTTGTTCCCGAGGAAGGGTAATTGCTTCTCCTTGTAGCACTTTGGGCAGACCACTTCATCTATGCTTCTGGAAGGTCTAAAAACTAGCTTGCAAGTCAAACGACAGTATCCGTACCCTCTCTAAAACTTCCTCACAGGTCCTAGTCCCTTTGAACATGTCATCACAAGGGGACTTCCCATGTTCATAAGCCTTGATATTACAGTGGGTCATATGTTTTCCCACTAACTAGTAAGGGTTGTGCTTCCTGTGTTCGAGGTCCACCAATTTGACCTCCTCCAACGCTGTCACTTCATCTTTGGAATGACCCAAGTTGAGAAGTGAAAATTTTCCAATCTGAATGGGAAAGACCGAACAAGACTTCTTTTGAGCCATCTTTAGTTCTATCCCAATTCCACCTGTTACTATTTGATGAGCTACCTCCCTGCACACCAGTCTGTTAGGGAGAAATTTTGGGAGTGTATGTGGAGGGATTGAACATCTAAAAACTCTGATGTAGGAGAAATTATCCTCTATAAACTAGTCAACAACTGCCTTGAGGGTTCCTATGACCAACTTTGAAATGTAGGGAGGTGTACAGTCGTACAACATCTGATGTAGCGGTACTACCATGAAATGACAGATTTCATAGAATGAGTCCTTGGCGTTTTCTTTCTAATGTTTAGAATGATATGCATGAATGGGTTCCGGGTAAGTTGGATTCCAATTCCAATTCATCAAAGGGAAAGGAGTTGAGAAGCATATAGCATCCATGATGTATGTAGAAATATAAAAGGCTACTAGTTGGCCATTGGATCTTGCAGTTTAATATTCCATGACCTCCTTTGCTATGTTATCGGATAAAATATTATCCCAATTAAAACTGTAACCTTCTACTGTCTCATGCAAAAGGGGTACCCATTCTGTAGGGAAATGGGTAGGACTTTTCTTTCCGAAAAGTCTACATAACATCATCGCCACATAGACAATATACTCATTTAAATAAGCTGTGGCATAAACACCATGGGTGTCAGCCTTGAATTTTTCTTCGTTTCTCCACCAGTCTTTAATTATGCCAAGATACATTTGGTCTGAATCAAGACATTCTTTCCTTTGAAAATCACTCATGAAATCTTTGTTATAAATATACTTGGGATTGGGTGATAATTTATACATTCCTTGTACATGTTCCGGTCTAAAAGAGCCAATGACGACCCCTCGGTTGTCCAAAATGCTTCTCGTATGTACATCAGTTTGTTCTAAGGCCCAATTGATCATGTCGTTATATGTCATAAGTCGAGGCTGTGTAGCTATTTTTTGGAGCTCAGACTCCGCTATATCTTGAAGTTTGTTGTCGGCATCATGAGGGAAATTTTTTATTTCATAATCCAGAGACTCGAAAACCTGCCTCTAGGATTTTGTGGAATCGATGGCATATGGTATTGTATCAGATATAATGTCTCCATATGGACTCAAGATTTCTGCAACTTCCTCACTTTTCTTGGGTGCCTTCTTAGGTGCCATGATATCTGCACTGGATCAGAAACCTGTTTATAGAGAAAATATGTATAAAACCAAAGAAATGTGAATTTTTGCAGATGTAAAGGATACCAATGAAGTTCGAATTACAAGACCTTATTAACCTTTAATTTTGTGTTATAACGAGTGTACAGACATAGACGACGAAAAGTTAATGCTTTTTAATGGAAATATATGCCTTGAGATACGTTTTTGTGTAAAAAAATATCTTCACTTATCCATTATTAATATTGTCGTATATCGGAGATTTCGAAACTGGAGTTTCAAAAATCACTGCCTTCCTCAATTCTCGAAATGTGAAAGGCAGCTTGGTTATCACTAATCCTATTTTGGAAGCAAATTAACCTTAATCTTAAACCTTGTTTAGAGAAAATGCGATTTTGCATTTCGAAACTTCGGGGATCCTGTTGCCAGGGGATAAGTCATAAGAAAACCCCGGATCGTGAAATTGCGATGGGATTAGTGAGGCACTAATCACGTATTAGATATTTAATTAATAAAGGTTAACGATTAATTATCCTTTTAACTTTTCGGAAAAATGAGGATCAAGAGTTTGACGGTTGAGAGTTGGAAAGCGCTTTAGTAGAAAGAAAAACTGGAATCACGAAAGATTAAGGGAATGATGATTGTGTTTAGGAGCTTACTTAATTACGGATTAAAGAGTTCTTTGTGGAAAGCGATGGAAAAGGTAACCTTTAGTTCTCCNTGAAGATCATACCTCGAAAAAAATCAAATCTAGAAACCCGAAAAGGAATGGAAAGCTCTGACTCCCCTTTGGACTAAGGGCGGCTCCACGACTTAGGAAAAGATAAAAATTTTCTTCCCAAGGGTAAAAAAATTTAAAATTTGTGCCAACACATCCCTGGAATCATCTTTCATCACCCCCTCGTGTAGACATCATTCACCTGACTTCATGACACTAGTTTTCCTCTCATGAGAACCCTTGTTCTATTATATGTTTATGAAACTCAAAGGTGGTGAGACAATATGGTTATATTGTATTGACTTTTATCAGCCAAATCTTAGTGGGTCGTGGGATATCAGTTGGTTGTTGGATCACAATTCACCCTTGACAACAATGAGGCATCGAAATAGGGAAATTTGTGGGTGTTTAGAATGTAACTTAGGAATATTATAGGAACAAATTCACATGTAGAAGGGGGAAATCGATGATCTCATAAATCAAATAGAGCTCTATACTCAACACCATCAGGAACAAGAACAAAGGCACAATGAATAATTAGCCATAGTTATGCATCTTGTCAACATGAATTCAACACATATCAACTCTCTTTGTCAATCTCAACATCTCCAAGGCACTCAAGAAAATTGTTGGCCCTTGACCAAGTTTTGGATATCCTTGGTCATGTTTGACCTATTTTGGGACTTCGACAGGATGGTCAAAGGTGGAGCACAAGTCGAAGTGGAGATCGTGGGATCTCGACCCATTTTTAGGGAATTTTTGTGATTAAGGTTTATGTAACAGGTATTGGATGTCGTCCCATGGGTTTTACCCATGTTTAGGCCCATTTTGTAATGTATAAATAGAAATCTATGCGATGTAAGAAGGAAGCTTCTTTTGTGATTCTAGGTGTTAAGTACTGTGATAAGTGCAAGTAATTGTAAGAGGCTCAATGCTTAGTGTATGTTGAGGTTGTAGAGCTAAGTGTGGGTCATCTGTAGTGCTTTGTGCACTGATTGTGTAAGGAGGATTTGTGTTGTGATCTAACTCGGGGAAGGAGGATCTGGCGAGGTGCGCGCAGGTCTTCTGTCCTTTATGAAGTAGGGTTTTGATGCTTTGTGCTTGACAGAAGATAATAGAGAAGAGAATATTTGGTGGATGTAGCCCCACACTGGGGTGAACCATGTTAATCCTCTATTATGGTTGCTTGGTGCATTATGGTTATTGTCTTATTTATATAATATAAGATTAAGTGCAGTAATGAATATTTAAATGAATCTGGTATGTTAACTTAGTGCTTAATGATGTGAATAAATGATAGATCTGATATCTTTCCATGTGCTAAGTGCTTAGATGAGTTAGATCTTGTTGAATACTACACTACTATGTAATTAGGGTTTTATTTGCGAAGTAAATATTGGTTAAATACTAACGAATGGTAATCACTAAGTGCTTTGTTAGAGTATTGTAATCGCGATCTATGTCCCAGCTAGGTTGTAGACATATGAGTCTTGCAACCACCCCTTCCTCTACCTCAGGTGATACTTCATCTGCTTTGCAGGTGTTTTCGAAAGGGCCGGTATTTAGGGTTTTGTTGGTGCGTTGTTGAAGTGTTGAACCCCGGGTCTGCCCCTGTGCCAACAAATGGTTCTGTTGCCAGGACCTGAAACTATGATTACTGGGAACCGAGGAAAATAAAGAGCTTTGTGCATAGATATGTTTATTTAGTGCAGAATTTTCCACTTGACTTGTGAAGCTCTGTGTTGGGAAGAGAAGTTTGATATGAAGAAAAGAGGTAAGATCTTGAAGCTTTGTGCTCTAAGAAAGGTAGGATAAGTGGAATTTTTTTTTTCGAAAGTATGGATCTAGGTATGTTTGATAAATTGTGTCCTAGCCTAAAAAATAGGGCACAACTAGAAGAAGGAAGACATGATATGAGTAGATCTGATAGATATGTGATTCCTATGCATAGAAAGAATGTTTGGACTAAAAAATGGATGTAGGATCCTAGAAAGAATTTTTTGCAGACTAGCTACTATGATCCTAGTGCACAGTACAGGAAATACTGGGGATCATTTAAGATAAAGAGAGGATTAACCCTTTGTTACAGTTGTAGAAGACCGGGACATCTGGCTAAGGAATGCCCTGGTAGAAGACCTAGTTGTGTTTGCTGTAAAGCTATGGACCATGAAGTTTTGGATTTCCCTAGAATGATTGCTAAGATTGAAAGAATTTATATGGAACAAGAAAACCATGAGAAAGGCCAAGAGACTGATATTATGGTAGAATCCTAGAAAGAATCAGAGATTGTATTATTACAGATGAAAGAAACCTTGAATGATCACAAAGACACCAATCTATTAGAGATCTTAAAAGACAAAGAGTGCATAGAAGAAATAATAGGAGACTATGACATAGACTATGTTCTGGATGAGGAATCATAGGTGAATATCATGACTGAAAGAACTTGGGAAATTTAGGGAAAACCTGCTGTGATTCCCTTATTAGGAGGAATAGGATTATTTAGAGGAAAGTTGATAACCCTACGTGGAAGAATTACCTAGACAGCTATGAGTGCTCATGGAACTTCGACAGAGGAATAATTCGAGGTCATTAATTTTATTGAGAACAACGCCCCATTTTCTATGCTATTAGGAAAACCATGGATTGAGAAATACCAGAGTCGAAGAAAAGAAGAGGAAGCCCTGGAATAGAAAAAGAAAGAACTAAGAGATTTCATGGCTAGGAGAATAACACATTTACTGGAAGGAAAAGAGAACTAGTTGAAGCTACTAAGGACCATATATATGGACGTCGAAGTTGAAAGGACACAAGAAGGCTGGAGACACCTATCTGTACAAGAGAGTAGAGGACCTACCCCAAAAAGAGAAGAAGTATTACCCTTGAATCCTATGAAAGATCATCAACATCGCGAAGTTACTATGCCAAGAGAAAATAAGAATCAAAATGGGAAGAGGAACCCAATAGCTCAGATTATAGGAAATAAGGCTAGAAATCTCAACAAGAAGAAAGAAAAGTTAGAAAAATTTCAAGAGGCCGCGAAAAGAACTTTGCAGAAGGAAGGTTTACAGAATTTGAACTTCGTCGGAATATCAGAACAATGCAAAATGGCACTTCGCCATGGTGGAGAAATATACATTGGAGGAATTATGACCATTAGACTGATGCTCCCAAATTCTTAGAAGAGAAGTTATGGACCAAAATATCCCCATTGGACCGTTAGGACCATGCCATAATGGATGGAATTGCATTGATTAACTCTTTTTGACCCATTGGAAGAAACCATTATGATGTTGTATACTTATCCCATCAAACATTGCACTGAGAACACTTTTTCAAACAATTATTCCTTGATCCCACAGAGAGCTAACTACTACCACGTTGTGTTTATGGAGACTTCACCACCCGTTCTATTGCATTGAGTATTTGTTCAACAACTTGAGATATCCAATCTTGAGCGTGCATCTTGGATGACATTAGCGCAGTAGAAAAGTCAGTAGAGGAAATTCCAATCGATCTAATGGCTAAGAAGGTAATGTTCACAGAAGTTCAAGCTTCATCGATGAGAGGATTGAAAGCCTCTCCATTGACTGCTTGCGGATCCGAACCATCCCGAGATGCAGTTGAGAAAAGAACCAAGCATCAAGATGACTTGGCAAATGCGAAGTTAATCCTGTCTATCCTTCCTGACTATATCCCACCCCTGGCTGGTGTGGTGAGTCGTGACAGTGTTCCTAGGGACTTTGACTACATAGTCATCATTGCATACCTCTCGAAGGGAATACAAGAAGTTAGACCATAGTTGGAGAGGATTCCAACCTTGAAGATCAGTGACTATAATCTAGGATACCGTAAGAGATATGACATGCTCAGACCTCACAAGTATTTGACCAAGACGAAGGGGGATAATTCGAATATCATCCCCCAACCGTGGACTATGGACATCGCAAGGTCCACTATCTTGAACATGATGAAGATACCACATTTTGGAAGGCACCGGGAGGTTAACACGTGCGTTAAGCTCTTGCTATTGTGCTTCCACGGTGGTTATTTATGGTTGGACAGACGCATCACCATCGATGCAGAGCTAATCTATAGGATCACTGGATTAAGCATGCAGGGACCATACCCACAGGACTTTTACCCAGGGAAGGCTGCACACCACGCCCTGGCACAAAGGATTAAAGATACCTATGGTGATGTGGAAAAGGGGACGCGAGGCTAAAAGGTAGCCTCCATTCAAAATGGCGTAGTGCACCTTTCTTTCCAGTTGATTGCTGGTAAGATAGTCCAAAAGAACAGACCCACACAGGTCACAGGGTTTGTCGTTGACCTCATTGGAAAATGAATGGAAGGACTCCAAATGAATTGGGATAGTTACTTAGTCAACCAATTAGAATTAGATTTCCGTGAAGCTTAGGATTAGGGATATGAGTTCCATTTTAGCTGGTTGTTTATCCTCATAATGTTAATTTCTTGGGATATGATGGAAGGAGCAACCTTCCCTAACATTGAACCATTCGAGACGCTAGTTGCGAATTTCACCACACTTTGGTATTCGAGCGATATGGGGAAAAAATGGCAATCGAATGCAGTATTCCATACCTACTACCTACAGCTGAAGAGGGCTATTGAGTCTTTCCCTCTTATGACACCGAACACTCTGGACAAGTTCAGGCCCCTTATGAAGTTTCGCGTAGATAGGCATTTTATTTATATCATTGCACCCACAGATGAGAGTAAAGAAGAGCTTCAATCCTACTACAATCTCATAGAGGAGGACCTGGAAGAAATCACTAAAGAATGGCCCGCAAAGTTCCTTATACTAGTCGACTAGGCAGAACTGTTCGACCTCGACCTCATTGGAAATCCGGTGGTTACTCGCAAAGAATATGATGCACCCAACAGTAGCAGGAAGAAAAATAAATAAGAGGTACAAGAGTTGATCAATGCATCAGAAGAGTGATTCAGATTCAGTTGGAGGAGGAGGTGATGACGAAGTAGACAAAGAAGAGAAAGAAGGGGACGAAGATAAATAAAAGCAAGGTGAAGTAACACTGCCACATAATCCCCCTGATGGTGTAGATCCATATAACAAAAGAAAGGTTTCCCCCATGAAACCCACAACGCAAAATAAGTCCAAAGGCAGTAATCCAAAGCAGTAGACTATGCTCATAGTCGATGACTTCGATTTCATTATCCTAGCTATATTAGATGCCTCAAAAGATATTTTGCAGAGAAATGAAGCAAAACAAGAAGCCATGTATGATAGAATTGAAGCAAAGCTAAGAGGTGTACAAAAATCCCTTCACTCTAGTCACGTAGTGTCCACTGTGCCCCCATCATCAGATGAAACAGAGCTAGGAGATGAGCCTTCCCAACTCCGCAGAATAGTTGATGTGAATGAAGATCGCCTTCATCGCGTATAGGAAGAAAAAGGACAGGCCACAGTGGCCCTGAAGCAAGGACAAGAAGAAGTGATAGAGAAATAGGAGAAGGACGACCTCCAAACCAAGTTCGAAGAGGATAGAGTGCAGATTCAACAGGAGAAAGAAAAACTACTCGTGGAGTAGGTTGGATTTAAAAAAGTAGTCCGCAGAGCACTTTGCTTTGTGATGGGCTTAGAGAAAATGGAGGAAGACCTAGTGGAGAATCAAGTGGCGAATCTTGATGAAGCCATTCAACATTTTCAACAGAGAATAGAAAAAATGGAGCTACAAACAATGCCAAGAACTCCATAGGAAGTGCGAGACCAGAGAGAAGAAATTGCCTAAAGCGCAGTTGAAAGGATCAAAGAATTAGCCATGGAATGTAAATAGCTAAGAAGTCACAGTGCACAGACTTATGAGCGACTTATGAGAGACTTACCGAGGACCCTGAACTGAAGACACTGGAGTCGTAGCTCCAGGAAGCAAAGGAGCAAGCAGAAATAGTACAAGTGCAATTGAAACTCTTGTCAGCACTTGAGACGATGAAACAATCTGAAGAACAATGCACAACTCAACAACAGGTCCATTCCATACAAAACGGAGTCATGGAAGTAACTCAAAAGCTCCAGCCAGTCAAGGATGCAACTTGCCTAGTTTTTGAGGAGATTGAAGGATGAGGAGAAGAGCTGGAACAAGTAGTCACTTTAGTAGAATGACACTTAGAGGGACCTGTGAATGAGGTAGTTATTCAAGGATTCACCGAGCAGGAGGCCCTAGCGAAGCAATAGGTCGAAGCAGCTCAAGCCAAGCTCAAGGCGTTTGAGGCAGAATTACGTAGAGAAGAGTGACTGGGGACGAGTCACAGGTGAGTGTTGGGTGCCTGTTGGCACTTTACAAAGTTTTGGAGATCCTTGGTCATGTTTGACCTATTTTGGGACTTTGATAGGCTATTCGAAGGTAGAACACAAGTCGAAGCGGACATAGCAGGATCTCAGACCCTTTTTAGGGAATTTTTGGGATTAGGGTTTATGTAACGGGTATGGGATATCGTCCCATGGGTTTTACCCATGTTTAGGCCCATTTTGTAATGTATAAATAGAAATCTAGGCGATGTAAGAAGGCAGATGTTTTTGTGATGTTATGTGCTAAGTGAAAGTAATTGTAAGAGGATCAGTTCTTAGTGTATGTTGAGGCTGTAGAGCTAAGTGCGGGTCATCTATAGTGCTTTGTGCACTAACTATGTAAGGAGGATTTGTGTTGTGATCTAACTTGGGGAAGGAGGATCTGGCGAGGTGCGTGCATGTCTCTTGTCCTATGCGGAGTAGGGTTTTGAGGCTCTGTGCTTTAAAAAATATAATAGAGAAGAGAAGAGTTGGTGGACGTAGCCCCACACTGGGGTGAACCACGTATATCCTATGGTATGGTTGCTTTGTGCATTATGGTTATTGTCTTTTTTTATATAATTTAATATTAAGTGCAGTAATGAATGTTTAGATGAATCTGGTATGTTAGCTTAGTTCTTAGTGATGTGAATAAATGTTAGATCTGATCTCTTTCCATGTGCTAAGTGCTTAGATGAGTTATATCTTGTTGAATACTTTGCTGCTCTATAATTAGGGTTTTATCTGCGAAGTAAATACTGGTTAAATACTAACGAATGGTAACTTCTAAGTGCTTTGTTAGAGTATTGTAATCACAGATTTATGTCCCAGCTAGGTGTCAGACATATGAGTCCTGCAATGATCCGTAGGACCTTTTAATGACTATGGTTGAGTTTTAAATTTGCATGCGTTAATTATCCAATTGAGAATATTAATGAAAGAATGAGGAAAATAGAGGAATTATGACAGCCACATACACATATGCAGATCTGAAAGGAAATAATAGACAACAAACCATAACGCGAGAATTGATAACGGAGTTTGGCACAACGTTGCCTACGTCTCCGGGCCTTTGTCTCTGTGGGGGAGGCTTCTTTATTTCTGTTCAAAAGCTCAAACATACATCGCATCAGTGCCAATTGGCTACAAGACTGATCTAGTCATGTTCTTCCAGATCTCTAGAACCTTGCAAAGAAAATGACATGCAAAACAGACGTCCGGAGCTCCCAGAAATGGCCTGCAAGCGTCTGCTCCTCAATAGCTTCCCTGCACAAAAATGGCTTTGGCTTGGCTTCCCTTCAACATAATTCTTCTCTGACTATCCTCCATGGCCTCAAACAGGCCTAGTTTTTATAGATATGAAGTTGGTTATCCATCCCCAACTTCCTCCCAAAATTTGGGCTCCAAAAATGCCCAATATCTCCCAAAAATGGAGAAAATCCATCAATAACAGGCACAATATCAATAAAAATCCAAAACATTAACAAAAAAACCCACTTTTGTATAATTTTGGCGCAGCCCCCAAAACGCATGCGCTTCTAGTCATATGGGAGGCAACCATGTGGACGAGTGCTAGCCCCTCGGGCTATGCGCTGGCCCTTCCCTCGCGCTCTAGCTCCTGGTTTTCGGGCATGGTCAAAGGACCACAAGCTAACAAACTTACCTGCACCCAAAATGGTTGATGGCCCCCCTCCATTTCGCTGGTGGTTATATGCTGGTGCGTGGTCCAAGGGCTGGCCCTATCCAATCCCCCACACATATGGTAAGCCGTGGTCGTGGTCCTGTCATATGTCAAGTGCCGAGGTTGAAACCATGGGTTGGGGCTAAGCCCTAGCCCTTTCCGCCTCCGCATAAAGCTTTGACCAAATTCAAATAAATATTTTTCCGTATACATTGTAAGCACCAAAAGTGGCTCAGGTGGTTAGCCCGATCCTTCCAGTCCGTAGCATAGAATAGGTCGGGGGTTCGACCCCGGTGAAACCATATAATTTTACATAAACCACGAACCAACCACAGGGTGCCACGTGGCAACCCATGACTGGGCCATGTGGCACCTCAACAATCAATCAAAAAGTGCCAAGTGTCAAATGTTGATTCGTCCACCAGTCTGCCACGTACTTTGCCACCTGTCACCATACCTACCCAGTCACTGCCCTGTCATCCCTGCCACGTGTTTTCCACGTCAGCCTGTGCCACGTGTCACCCTTATAGTGGTGACACGTGTCACCCTCTGACTAGTCCATTTGTCTATCGTACGCCACATCACCTACCACTTGTCATCACCAGAATCTGCCATGTCAATTGTATGGCCGTACGGCCTGTACAGTGAGCCTGCCACATGGCACTGTACGGACTGTACGGACTGTACAGTCATCCCTTTTTTTTGCTTTTTTAGGTTTTTAGACAGAACGTGATATCTTTCGCATACAAAACCCGTTTGACAAAGTAAATATATGGTCAGAATCAAGAAGACGAGACAGACGCAATGGCGCTAGTTTCATCAGATTCCTAGCACTTTTATTTTTGATCCATTTTGAGCCCTGTCAAGCTTCTGGATCCGATTCTGGATTACACCTCCCCACTAAAAGATGACATTTTGGTCCCCAAAAGGTTACTGACTAGTCAACAAGCTGGGGATAGGCCACCCGGCTTATCCGCTGTCTCTGAACTCTATCCTGTGCACTTGTCTCATCAAGATCAACTGTAACACAATCATGACAACTGAGAGTATATTGTTAGCCATTTGAACCCCGTTACATCTTACGGAAGCCACTATCATCCATGTAGAAAACATTACTAATGAAAACATAAAAAAGGCAACTGCAAATGAGATGATATACTTG
>JASDQU010883238.1:9567-24495 GCA_032191745.1 Picea mariana
ATGTTAGGGAATTAACCTACCTAACCCCTCAAGTGGGTAGAATAATATATTTCCATGTAATAAAGGTCAATATGGATAAGGCCTAACAATAAGGAGGAATAAGACAATTGTAAGAATACCTAATAGAAGCTTCCACTTCTAGAAGGATCTTCTGCTAGATTTTTCTTTTGGATAGATAGATTTAGTATAAATAAGAGTAGAGGGTATGAGAAGTTTTGTCTTGGATATTATTGTAATAGAGCTCTACTCTGTTGGAGATTTCCCCCTCGAAGAGACAAGGAACATTGCAATAATTAATCAAGGTGCTCTTTTTGGTATTATTCTGGTACTGTTCTAGTTATATCATTGTTGTTCTTCCATTTCTAGCTAAAATATTTCTATTCTGCATACTTTTCTATATCTGGAATACTACAATATAGATGTGCATTGACTATAGAGACTTGAATAAGAAGACAATAAATAAAATTTACCATATCCACAAGATTGATGAGCTTCTAAATGGGTTGCATGGAGAAATGTAGTTTTCGAAGATTGATCTTCGATTGAGGTATCATCAGATCAGAGTCAGAGAGGAGGATATCCCCACAACTGATTTTAGATGTCATTATGGGCATTATGAGTTTTTGGTCATCCCATTTGGGTTGAACAATGCATAAACTACATTTTAGTCTTGCATGAACCACATTTTCAAAAAGAAGATAAGGAAGTTTTGTTTTGTGTTCTTTGATGATCTTCGTATATATAGGAGGACATGGGAGGAACACTTGGAGCATCTAAGTGATATTCTGAGCATCATGGAGGAACGATCACTGTATTCCAAGGAATGAAAGTGTGAGTTTGGAATGATAGATATCCTATACTTGGGTCATGTGGTTAGTGGTCAGGGTGTACAGGTACATAGGGAGAAGATCCATGCCATATTGGATTGGCCACCGCCCAAGAACCTTACACATTTGAGTGGATTGTTCAGGATATGCACATACTATCGAAAATTTGTGAAAGGATTTTTGTAGTTGGATGCACCGCTCACATATCTCAATAATAAAGGGGAATTCATGCAGATAAAGGAGGCCTAGAATAAATTTGACAGGATGAAGGAAGTGATGAGTACTTGCCTAGTTTTAACACTTCTTGATTTCACTCAACCGTTTTTACTTGAGTGTGATGCATCGGGTGAGGGCATAGAAGAAGTTGTGATGCATAATAGACATCCAATATCATATGAGAGTAGGAAACTCACATATTTAAAGAGAATATACTCCATCTACGACAAATAAATTCTAGCCATCATGCATGCCTTGGTGAAATTCAAACCATACTTGGTAGGTGGCAAATTTTTGGTTAAGACTGGACACAAGAGTTTGAGACACTTCCTGGTGAAGAAAGACTTAAATGAGAGGAAACAAAAGTGGGCTATCAAATTACAGGCATATGAATTTGACATTGAGTATGTGAAAGGGAGGAAAAATATGGTTGTTGATGCTCTCTCTAGGAAACCAAAGATATTTTCACTTGCAAAGATTTCAGCTGACTGGAAATATCATCTTTTAGTAGAGTATTCCAAAAATAAATTTGTTTATGAGTTGACGGATCAAAAAATATAGGATGACATGTACAAAATGGTGGATGACATCATATACTATAAGGACCGCATATACTTAGTCCTAGAATCTACATTGAAGGAGAAGATTATGAGGGCTATGCAGGATACACCCTTGGCAGGGAATCATGGGTACTTTAAAACTTATAGGAAGATCATAGAGAGGTTCACTTGGAAGGGCCTCAAAGATGATGTACTGAGACATGTGAGGGATTGTATGAATTTCTAGCAGAACAAGTCAAAGCAGATTCATCTTGGGAGGTTAGTACAACCATTACCCATTTTGGAGCAGAAGTGGGAAAGCGTGTCCATGGTATTCATCACAAGTTTACCTAAAGTATAGGGCATATATTAAATATATGTGGTAGTTCTTTGGTTGAGAAAGTTTGCACATTTATTTTCCATATCCTCAAAATACAAGGTAACATGGTGTTGAGCGCTCAACACACCCTAAAAGCCTTATGAAAGTTTATCACCACTTTTTGGGTACCACTTATTTTCTTTTAATGTATGAATTGAGTTCACTATGGGGGGGGCGGGGGATGGTTTATTTTGTTTTCATGACACTTATCGATCAAGTCAGATTTGTTTGAACTTGTTAAAAGAAACGTTGTGTCTAAAATAACTTGGCATTCTAACTAAGAATCTGCAGCTAACATTGCGACCAACACGCTTGTGTTTGGCGTCCACAAAATTAAAGAAGATAAAGTGGCCATACATTTACACTAATCATCGATCACCGATGCACCATAGACATCGGTAGAAGGCGAAGTTGGTTTTCATGAGTTATTTTCCATGAAGATTCAAGAGATAACCGATCCCCATCAACGTAAAAAAAGTATGGGAGGGATAGACATTGACAAAAGCCATAAAAAAACCACTGATAGATGATGACCGATGCGCTTGCTCGGGGTTGGGGAAATCTAAAAGGGATTAAACAACTGATTGTTTATGTGATAAACATATCACCAATCCCCAACCCTCGATACACTTTAGGCATCGAGAAATTTTCAAGAGAGTCAATCTGGAAGCACTTGGGTAGGTTTATTGCCAATTGTTGATCCTTGATACTTTTCAGCGTCAACAAGATATGATCAGGTTTTAGAACGTTTATCTTAATAAAATTACCGATTTCGAATAACACAGGTAAACAAAGACGTCGGTATCGAGTGCCACGTGTCTTTGCCGCATAGGGGTGTCATACGACCTAGTTTCGTCTCGAGTCATCTTAAGGTTCCTTGTGTCCTAGTCACACCTCCAAGTTAGCCTTTCCATGCCAGCTCTCTATGACAAGATCATTCAACAATAGAGATTTTGCAAGGAGATATCAACGAAAAGTGTTCAAAGAGAAACCCCAACCCCCAACTCACCAGTTGGACTAGCAAAATAATGGGATGTTTTCAGCACGAGATACGATCGGATTCTGGAATTTAATAGACTAGTTAATGCTTCATCTCACATTTGTTTCTACCCTGTGCACCAATTGAACAACAACAATTTGAAATAACTGATAGGCCACGTTACAACCCGCGTTCGCACCGCTAACCTACGATCGAATTTAACTTTAAACATATTTGAAGATCTGGCGACAGATTTTATAGAACTACACTCATAACCCAAATTGAATGGATGATGCAACAAGGTAAGTTCATCCTTGTTTAAATATCTACAATGGCTTTGAACACTTTCGTTCTGTGCACAAGTTTGAATTCTAGAGCATCCAAAGAAGCAAAGCAAGCGTCTCGAGACTGTGCTGATTCTCAGATTATCAAAACCAGTTTAAACAAGCAACATAGGTATGTGTTCAAGTTTGTCAATTTGACAGTCATGATTTGTTATATATGCATCTGATTTCTTGCACAGTCTCTAACTATGTTCTAGTCGCAGGGAAAATGCCTTCGAGAAATCCAACCACCAGACGCTTGCCGAGAATACCTAAGCTAAAGGAAGTAAAAAAAGGTGAAGGTTCTTCTCCTGGTACAACAAGGAAGTTGGAGTATGCTCCCAGGGTAGAGTCAGTCGTAAAAACCTCAACGAAGAAAGATTTTGTTCAACCTATGGTATTCGACGATACAAAAGAAAACACTGGATCCAAAGTAATTCTCCCACAGTGGGAAGACCTATTCTATAGAATCAGGCGAGAGGAGTACGTAGAATGTATCCCACACAATGAGCCAAATGTAAGGGCGCTTGATGACCAGGTGTTCCCAAATACACGACGGTCATACTTACACATGGTAGCCTGCAGAACTCCAATTTTCCCATGCATGGAGGTTTTGAAGTGGCTAATCAACCATACATATGCACATAA
Organism: Picea mariana; assembly: GCA_032191745.1. Lineage (NCBI taxonomy): Eukaryota > Viridiplantae > Streptophyta > Pinopsida > Pinales > Pinaceae > Picea > Picea mariana. Next base: position 13,479 of record JASDQU010883238.1, read on the forward strand.
ATGCTTTATCAATGATGAGAATGGAGGGTGTGTTAGAGTTTTCCTCCCTACAGAAGTCCAGAAGTATTACAAACTCAGAGACCCAGAGGAGCGACTGAATAGATACTTTGTGGTGAAGTTATACAAATTCCATGAAACCAATCGGTTGATGGCCTCATGGTGGAATGAGGAAAATAAGTTTACAAACCAGAGCAATGGATGGTATGGGACAATTAACTTGAGGGAGACATACATCTACTTGATGGCTCTCATATTCCGACTGTATGGAGAGAAGGACTGCTCCAAGTTTTCTGAAGCATGGATGCCCTTGGCATACACAGTGGTGATCTACAGAAGTAGCCTCAACTGGGGAGCAATAATTTCTAAGAAATTGAGCATTTGTGTACAACAGGCTCAGACATTGAAAGAAGGGGAAGCACCCGCTTTCCACATGGCCTTGTACCTTCTCAATTTTTTCTGTGCAAAAAATGTCTTCGCCGACATGAATTTAATATGGCATGTTGCGGAGCTCCCTGTTCATGTTTACTTCAGCATACTATGGGATAAAATGTACAAAAAATCCTACACACTCATTTGCGATGTATTCATTGCCCGTATTTATTTTATTTTATTTAAAAAGGAATGCCCGAGATTATCCGCAACAACCAAGAAAATGGTAGCGAAGGTAGGCCACTTATATTTAGATGAACACACAACCTATATTAGGGTGTTCAGTGCCACCAGAGCACCACATCTACTCCATGCTCACGTCCCAAATTTGCTCATTGTGGGAGAAATCTACTATTAGACTATTCTGCAGGGATATAATGCCACGCTAGTCAAGGACAAGAAGTGGGATTTGATACCCTATGACTTCCATGTGGTGTTTTATTTGGTAAAGGACACTGCTCAAGCCAAACAATAATGGCTGTGTCAGCTTGAATTCAGGTTCTCAACATGATGATTCTGCAAGCACGACCCTAAAGGCATGGTCCCCCAACATGCTTCACAGGTATCATCATGTTGGCCATACACGCATGACAAATTTGAGGATGAAATTTTCACATAATACGCTTAGGACTGGGAGGAGGTAGTACAGAGGATGGCCAACCCAAACATGAATAGGTTCAAGGCTATGAGCATGGATGAAAAAGTGGAGACAATAGAGCTGTCATCTCAAGAGGCCCTTAGAGTTAGGGAAGAAATTAGATAAGCAGAGACTATAAAGGCACAAATAAGAGGATTGCTCTTGCTAGAAGGGGCGCAAAGAATCATTGATCAGTTACATAATGACCCGGATCTCGTAAATATGTTGAGGATCTCTGCTGAAGAATCAATCACAAGAAAAGGAGAGCCAAGTGGCTTAGAGCCAACACAACTTGAATAAATCACCAGGCCAAAAAACCCTGAAGTTACATCACCACAAATCATATCTCCAGGGGGAATTTGAACCCAACTTGAGATATCAAGGACACCAGGTAGGACAAGTGTACCAAACCCATTATTTGACTTAATAACCTTCTATGATGATGAGGAGAGTTCTAAGGTTTCCACGGCGAATCCAATATAGATTAGAGAGGAAAAGGAACATGAGAAAGCATCTACCCCAGGTCCCGATGCTCCAATTCAAAACCTTTCGCAGAGTGACCATGAGGTCGAAAGTGTCTTTGAAATTGAGCTACTCGACTTTCTAGGAACCCTAATGGACGTATTGAGGGATGAGTTGGGATCAGGTGGTCATAAAGAGGAAGTTCCACAACAAGAAATGGACAGATCAACAACTGATTACCAAGTAATTACTGGACCTATCCCTGAATCTTCAATTTCGGCCGATACCTCACCAGTTGATGCACAAAAAATGAAGGTCAAGCCATCAAAACATATAAAATAAGTTAAGGAACCAATCCTGGAACATATACATACAGTCGAGATACTGGGAGATACTCTAACTTGAGGAGAACAACAAATCCCCGAACCTATTGATGAGGTCGCTGACACACAAGCAATCACCTATGACAGAAAAAGAAAATCCATCATGAAGAGGACCAAAAAGAAGAGAAGGCTCATGCTAGATAGCTCGATTCTCATCACTACAAAGAAGAAGCTTCTCAACACTGAACATGCCAATACATCCGAGCTTATCAGTGTAGGGATGGCTATTATAGATGCCACGTTGGATAGAGCAAGGAGGGATGAAAAGGAGCTGGATGCCGCATTAAAGGGGTTGGAGCATCTATTCCATTTAGATAAATATTATCAATACTCAACGTAGGCCATAGTTTTCCTGAGGAGTGAGTTCTAGTATGCTTATACAAAATTCACAAGTGAACGACACCATTTCACCGCATGCATAGATGATTTCCAAGAGGACACCCTTATGGCACTAGCGAATTGCAAGGACATGGAGAGGTGGTATGAAAAAATCTCATCAAGAGGTAGAAAGTATCGAGGAAATTAACACAATACAAAAGGGTCAAGACACTGAAGAGAATGATATTCAGGTTCTAAGGGATAGCAACATAGATCGGACCAGGAAAGCGGCCGAATACTAGGTAAAAATGGCCCAGGAACCTCAACGGGAGATTTAGGAGAAGTGGATGAGTGCGAAAAAATTAATCGAGAGATGAAAGGCATTGACCTCCCAGAATTAGGCTCACTCGAAGACTTTGTCGACCTGCATGACATAGTCAAGCTACATGCAGAACACGACTCCACATGGACAACAAAGATCACAAAGGTGGCGAGCATGGCACCAGGTCAAGTACAACAATTCATGGAGCATCCGATTAAATCTCGAGCAGTTATGCAACGACTGGATGTTAAAATAATCAAGTACAGAGAACGAGCAATAGAAGTGAAAGAAATTATTTCATCCTTGATGGACCAACACAGGTTTCCGTATGCCAACACATGCGAGGAACTCTTCATCAAATGGTAGGAATATGAGAAGAGTCATCAACTTTAGTAAAACTATTTGATGATTCTTAGAGAACAGAGAGATTAAAGCATCACATGGCAATATTTTGTTTTACTTAGCTTGCACTTGTAATAACTATTTTTAGTTAATGATTCATTATAAATAAGAGGATTGATGTTTTAGCAAGGGTCGATGGTTTTGGGAAAGACCCTCATTTTTGGAATTGTAAAGAACTATCTCTAAACTACCTTAATTGAGAAGTCCTGTTTAGGACCAGAGACAAATTTCTATTTTTCATCAAAGGCGTTGTGTGATTGGATTGAGGAGGAACTACTTCCAACTTTATTTCATTAATGGATGTTGTAACAAGTAAGAGTTTCTGAATCTATTGATAAGTTAGTTGTTTCAATATTTTTGTAGTTCTTGTATCTAATGATGAAATCAAATCGTTGTGTTAATTTGTGATTAATGATAGAGCTAAGAAAACTATTTTTCTTGCCATCATCTTATTGCATGCATGTGTTCTTAAGATAATTGTATCTCAGTCAATAATTGAAATACACACAAGTTAATGTATTAGTACTAGGCTTGTCACACATGTGAATATCTTTGTCTGCATGCTTGAGCATAAGGGTTATCCCAAGTTCAGCCTTCTTCAGTAGTTAAGAATCCCCTTTACTAGCTGGTTTATACCAACACACATATTTTGATTAGACCCATCTAATAAAAGAAAAGACAAAAAGAGAATGTTTAAACTGAAGGAGGAACTTTCATAAGAAGATATCTTGTCAATCACTACGTAAAGCCCATCGATAAATTTTCCAGATCGAAATATCTCGAGAACCATTCCACCATCAAATGATGCATAGTATAATTGGGCCTTTGTGGAAGGTTTGGTGCCTAATGATGAGTTAAAGGGATTTAGGACCCCTCAACACATGGATAGCAGAGTTGTTCTTCAGGGAGGTGTTCAGACTACATGGGTTTTCAAAGTAAATTGTTAGTGACATAGACAATTGGTTCCTATTTAATTTTGGCAGGAGTTGTTCAGGTTGGATGACATAGAGTTGACTCCTAACACTAGTTAACAACCCCATATATATGGTCAGACAGATATCGTGAACAAGTGGCTTGAGGGGTATTTATATAACTATGTGTTTGGGCAACAAAAGGCATGGGTTAAGTGGTTGCATTTGGGGGAACATTGTTATAATACCACTTATCATATGTCCATTGGTATGACCCCTTTTTGAGCATTATATAGGTATGATGCTCCATCATTTGTTGATTTGGAATTTGGGGATAGTAGGGCTCTCAAAGTCAAGAATTGGATCCAGGATGCTCTAGACACCCTCAAGGCTCTCAAGGAAAATTTACAAGTGGCACAAAATCAGGAGAAGATTTATGTAGATAGGCACAAAGTCAAGTGCATTTTTTAGGTGGGGGACTTAGTATTTTTGAGATTACATCCATATAGATAGTCTTCACTGAATAAAATTGGTTTCAAAAAGCTGAAGACCTAATTTTATGGCCCCTACAGGGTGATCCAAAGAGTTGGAGAGATAGATTATGAGCTTGAGTTTCTAGAGGGAAGTAAGATCCATAATGTGTTTCATGTTTCGTGCATCAAGAAGGAATCAAGACAACATGTCACTTCTTCGGCAGAGTTGCCTCCATTAGATGAGGAGGGACAATTAGTGTTGGTTCCTGAGGAGGTTTTGGAAGTCTGGGAAAGGAAACTGCAAAACAAGGTGATTTGACAATACCTCATTAGGTGGAGAAATTTTCCAGTGGCAGATGCCACATGTGAAGGTGACCAGATCTTGCAACATCCTAACTTGCAGTTGCTTGAGGAAAATCAATCTTGAGAAGGGAGGAATATAATGACCCTTTCCAAATAATAGCTTCAGGAGATTGACATAATAGCCTAAGTGATTCCCATAGGCTATAGTCAGTGGAGAAAAAGGGGATTAATTAATTATTTAATCTCATTGAAGTGGGAAAGTAATATTTTTAAAAGGTTACATTGACTAATTAGGTAAAAACGTGTTTTAAGTGACTTTGAGTTAATAAAGTCACTTTAATTTATTAAAAGGGTAAAAGGGTCAGAAAAGGGTCAACAAGGAAATAAAAGGAGAATGAGGTCACCCTCTCTCGTTATGCATTAGTTATTTTTTAAAAATGAATTGAGAGAGGTCTAGTGGCTTTGGATCTTGGGACGAAAAAAACTAGAGGAATTTTGGGATTGGGTTCGATGGTGAAACTATCCACCCTAACCGATAGTAGAGAATAGATTATTCATATTTCTTCATTGGGGCTAAGTAATTCATCTTTGGCAGGTGATTTTTCATTCATAGGGGTTGTTTCTGCTTGAAGAAGGGGAGTGAGGTTTTGTGGTTGCGTTTGTGGGTGTGTGTGCTACCGTTTCTTGAGGTTGGAGGGTGAGTTTCTCTTTGTGGGTCAAGATGTGGTTGAATGGGATGATTTATTTACTGTTGGGTGAGTCTTTGGTTGATTGGAGGCCAATTTTCCCTTACTGACTGAGTTTATTGTTTGCTAGGATGAGTTTCCTCTTGGCTGGGCGAAATATTACTTTGTTGGGCCTACTACCAATTGTGTAGAGGGACACGTAAGTTGTTTAGAGGGAGATTTAATTGTTTGGAATGAGATATAGTAGGTGGTTGAGTGTCCCTTATCCTAGGATGAGTTATATTTCCCGTGGGATGATTTCTTAGTTGCTAGGTGCATTACTTTGGCAGGGGAATGACTTTATCACTTTGTTGGGGAGATTTTACTGCTTTAACATAATTTATTGGTTGTTGGGCCGTATTAGTTATTGTTGTAGATGAGTTTGACTGTTGGAAATCAAGCCATCTCTGTGGGATGAGTTATTTCCAAATTGGATTGAGTCCCTTATCATGGGATTGTTGTTCTACTATCCATTATATCGCGGCACACAAACAACATCTACAGGCCTATGTTTCACTTGTATGACTATTGTACATTTCCTTTGTTTACATGAAACTCTTTATTTAATGAACATGTTAGATCTTATCTTCATTGGACTTTTGTTATAGTAATTTTTTTATGACAAGTTGTACTTCTCCAACCATATAATATCAATGCAATAATTTTCTGGGTATTCATTTTGTGTGTCAACTATATAATGTTATAAAACTATATGAAATTGGTAGTTTATGATAAAATTTTCTTGCACTCAAACTGTTTGATAAAATGTCCACACCAACAAACTGAGCCTAATTTGGGAAAAAATTAGCAAGGGACATTACAAATTTGAAGTGGGGGATTGGTTATTTCTGTGGCTACAACCATATAAACAAATGTCCCTCAAGCAACAAAAGAAGGACAATAAATTAATACCCAAATATTATGGCCCCTATTGGCACGTAGTGGGATAACCCGAGGTTCAACATTAATTCACCAAAAAACTCTAAGATTCCGACCCTTTCAACAATACTCGCAAGTAGGTGAAGTTTCACCCGAGGAATTTATGGGGTTTTGTTGGTGAATTAATGTTGAACCCCAAGTCTTCCCAATGCACGCCAAAAAATAGTTCTGTTTCTAGGACTGAGATTTGTGACTGAGGGGAACGTGGAGGCCAAATAAGGAGGATTTCATATAATGGTTAGAGGAAAAGGAGTGTGCATTTTACATAGATTAGAATAAGAACCCGTAGATCATCCTGGAACAATGGTTATAGAGGTATGTATTTACAGTTTTACATGAGATTTTCTTTGTTGATTTCCCAAATGTTTTGGATGAGTGGTTACAGAGGTTAGCAAAAAATAAAAAAACATTCTATGCTATTTTTTTGAGTTGGACCCCTGATTTGATTTGGAAATTTAATACTATAAGTAACTGTATCCTGCACGCAATTGATTTCTGGCTGGATAGTGTATTAGGGGGTTATATTATTGAGTTTCCTATAGATTGTACCTAGTCATATAGTGATACTAAAAGAGATTTCTTTAAAGGTACTGATCCAGGTGGATATTGACAACCACCCACCTATTCCAACTGGCTCATCTTGGCAATTTCTCAGTTTGGCATTTTTTTTCTAATTTTTGGGTCCTGAACTTTCGGGGCCATTTTGAGGCACTAAACAACATTTGTAGGGCTCACCACAGTAAAATTGTAGATTAAGTGAAATTTTAATGGAATAATGTCTATTCCTCATATATACCTTTCCAACGGGCTATCGTGCGCCTAAAAAGGAGATCGTATGCAAAATTTACGACCCCAGGAAGTTGATGTACCAACTTACCCCAACGGGGCCGACATGAATTTTGGTGTTTCATCTCATAGGGTTAGGTTTTTGGATGTCTAGGGTTTTTTCATTCATGTTTATTGTAAAAAGGCTTTCAAAGCCTCATTGTAATCATCTTCTTGCTAATGAGCGTAGCTGTCACATTTATTCTTAGAGATAAGCTGCCACCATTCTAGCAAGCTTGTTTCAGTCTGCATTTTACAGTTTCAACATATTTCTTATTTAATAGAAGTCAAGTTTTACTATATATTTGTTATTATTCATTGTGTCTCTATGTTAATATTATAAATATTTGTTTTCATTTCATTCCACTTATAAATCCAGATGAGTGGTATCAGAGCAATCTTCTCCTTGTCGTTTTTAGTGCATGTCCCCAATGAGGTTAGGGTATAGAGAGTTGGGTCTCGAGCTTGTTTCTTTTGAGAAAAAATACTCTCACACACCAAAGAAACCTTCCATGGTGGGATAAAATAAAGATGATGAGACATGAGATCCTTTAAAAATGTTGTTCGAGGAAGCCCTCGAGCAACAGCGGAATGAGATGATGGATACCTTTGCACAAATCCTTCAACGAATGTCGACAAGAGACACATCTACCTCAAGAGGAGGTGCTGCCCCCTTCAGGGTACATATCAATTTTGATATTCCTATATTTGAAGGAAAAATAGATGAAAATTCCATAGATAAATGGTTAAACCTTCTATAAGGCTATTTTTCTATCCACAACTTTTTCGATAGCGAAAATATTACATTTGCACTTCTCAAGGTTGTTCCCCATGTCAAAGACTAGTGGGAGACTTTCTGTGAGAAAAATGAAATAGAGGGATCCACATTATTTGTAGTTGCACCCACTTAGGGTTCCTTCATGGATGCTATTAAGGAACAATACTATCCTAATGGAAGTTATGACAACTTGTATACAAGATTGGCCACACTATGACAAGAAATAGAGCAAACAATTCCAGAGTTCACCAATGTCTTCCATACCTTGCGCACTAAGATGGGTATCAAATATTCTGAATGAAATATGGTTCTCAAGTACTGTGTTGGTCTACATAGATACATCCAGAAATAAATGGATTTTATAGACATCTCGTCCTTGGGAACGACCTATCGATATGATGTCAAAATTGAGAAGAAGCTTAAAAAAAATACACGACAGTTTGGGTATGGGAACCATTCATAGTAGAAGTAGGGAAAGGGCAGCCCCAACCCGTAGAACAAAGGGAAAATCAAATATGGACATCCTTAGGACAACTAGTCTAAGCCATAAAAAAATTTAGGACAATGGAAATATTAAAGACACCGGGAAGTGGTGTGACATTGATAAGAGCCCCTAACATAACACTATTGAATTCCACTCAAAGTAGTCATTGGTGGTGGAGGTGAAAGCCTCTGAATCAGATGTGGGTTCTAACTTAGAGTCATAACCAGAAAAGGGGAGATGTATTATTGATGTGGAACCCAATTCCACCGTTTTTACCACCAAGATCCAGCTCAGTGAACCTGATGAGACATAGGAAGGCGAGCATCTCTTTCATTCACATATGTGGGTGAAGGGTAATCCACTGCACTTCGTCGTTCATAATAGTAGCCAGTAGAAACTCATCTCAACAGAGGTCATCAAGCCACTGAACCTGCTGACAATGCCACACCGACAACCATACACCATCGAATGGATCCGCTAAGGAAGCGATAGTCACATCAACCAAAAATGTCACATGTCCTACAACTTCAATACCTTCAAAGATGAGGTATTGTGTGATGTCGCTCCCCTTGCAGTTTGTGATGTTATTTTGGTCCAACCTTATTTATGGAAACGTCATGCTATATATGAGTCTAGGCCTCACAGGGTTATTATTACTTTAGATAGGAAATTGTACAGGATACCCGAGGTAGTCCCACCTACTGTCATTTCCCTGATCTCTGCCAAGCAATGGAGGTAGGTAATCTCTCAGACTAGGAAGTTTGTCTTCTTTGTGATTTACTATCAAAGTGAGTGAAAGGTTGCAGCCACATCCATGGCCTTAGTGGTTGATCTCTCCATGCAACATAAGCAAGTGGATAAGGTCGTGGAAGAATACAAAGACATCTTCTCCTCACCCACTGGGGTACCTCTACATTGTCAGGTCAAGCATTCAATTGATTTGACCCCTGATGCATTGCTACCAAATAGGCCATTCTATCATCACTCTCTATTAGAAAACAAGGATATCAAGCATCATATCTAATAATTTCTCAAAAAAGGGCACATTCGACCTATGTCATCACCATGTGGAAACCTAATCATTCTTGTGCAGAAGAAATATGGGACCTGGCGACTCTGCATCGATTACCATTCCCTAAATAAAATCACAGTTAAGAAACAATACCTGATTCCCTGAATCAACAATCTTCTTGAATAGCTCAAGGGGGGAAAATATTTCAGTAAGATTGATATGAAGTCTGGAAACCATCAGGTCCCAATAGAGCAGACAGATGTATGGAAAAATGCCTTCAAGTCCAAAGAAGGTCTTTTCGAATAGTTGGTCATGCCCTTTGGTTTGACGAATGCCCCAACAAATTTCATGAGGATGATGGATAATATATTGCGTCCTTTCACCAATTAGTTTGTGGTGGTGTATCTATATGACATCCTCATCTACAACAAGACTTGGGTGGAACACTTGCAACATATTCAACAGGTTCTGCACACTCTGCGACAACACAATCTATAAGCAAATTTGGAAAAATGCTCCTTTAGCATGGACATGGTCCAATACCTAGGATACATTGTTGATGAGCATGGGTTTCATTTTGATCCCACCAAGATCCAGGTTATTCATGATTGGCCATCCCCAACCACACTCATTGATCTTCAAATATTTTTAGGCCTTGCTAATTTCTATCGTAGGTTTGTCATGGGATTCTCCCATATTGCATGGGCCCTCAACCAAGTAACCATAGGTGGTGGTAAGGAAAATTTCATGTGGGGCCTGTTGCAATAATAAAATTTCTATGATTTGAAGCAACGCTTATGCTCAACCCCAGTTCTCTCATTACCCGACCTGCAACAACTCTTTGAGATCAAGACATATGCTCCAGACTATGCGCTGGGTGCAATTCTCACTCAACATGGACACCCCATGGCCTATCATAGTGACACACTATCAAATGTTCTCTGTAAGTACCCTACTTAAGAAAAATAAATTTACTCTATTGTGCAAGACTGCCACCAATGGAGGCATTACATTCTCGGGAAGGAGACATTCATCCACAACGATCATAAGCTGTTGCAATTCATGCAGACAAAGGGAAAATTGCAGAATGACCTCCATGAGAAGTGTTCACATACTTGCAACAGTTCCATATCAACATCAAGTATAAGACATGAAGCACCAATCACCTCATTGATTTCCTCAACCACCCTCCAGTTGTAGCACTCATGACGATGCTAAAATTTTTCATCCATGAGACCTTTGGGTGGCCCCAACTCTATGAGAGAGATCTTGACTTCTCCGCCACCTACCAGATGCTGGGAACAAACACAATTTCTACTAATTTCCATCTTCAGGATGGGATGTTGTGCCATATGGTCCATCTCTACGTTCCATCAAGCAAGCGAGTGAATATGATTTTGGAATCCCACTAAAGTCAAGTGGCAAGACACTTCGATGTTGAAAAGATAGTGGCAGTGCTGCAACAACATTTCTATTCATCAAAACTTTGACAGGATGTCAACAACTATATCAAGTCCTGCACTGTCTACACCATTTCCAAAATGGCCATTAAGAAACAAGGCATGTACACCCCTCTACCACTCCTGGAAGGCCCTCAAAATCCATATCGATGGA
>JASDQU010883239.1:14032-32447 GCA_032191745.1 Picea mariana
TCTGCAATCGTCTCCAATCTTCTGCTGGCTGTCTGTCTTTTGACGGAAACCACCGGAGGCGGAGCCGTTTCCATCCATTGAGAACGAGAAACCATTGCTGTCTTCGCCATGCAAACACGCTTTCTGTCTTCTGTTTATCTGAACAATGAATGCTTAAATATGCGGCTACCCACCGCCGGAAACACTTAAACTCGGCGGCAGATGAGAGCGATCGGAAGCAGCAGGGTTAAGAAACAGCAGAGAGCATGAATCCAGCGCGTATCTTTTTCGATGAGGAAACAACTGAGAAATGAGAAACCTTAGAGACCCGGCGTAGCCAACAGAGAGGATGGAGAATATAAGAGTGATGAATGGAATTGGTTGGAGAGGAGGTATTTGAAGAGCGAGGGAGAGAAGAGTGAGTTGTATATTTCCGATTGTTGTGCAGTACGGCTGTAGTTGACCAGATCTAGTTGGCAACATCCTGCCACTTGTTGGAACAACTGTCTGGGATTCGAATGCGATCCCATCAATAACATAAAATCTACCCAGCCAAACAATGGTTGTGAGAGATTAAAACAATAATTTATAAAGATAGAATTAGAGCTGTTTCCGACGCGATCTCATAAATAAAATAAAATATACTCAGCCAAACAATAGTTGTAAGAAATACTCAGCGAACGCATCCTTCTATGATGTTCGTTTTAAAAATAATCACATGACATGTTCGCTTAGCTGTCGTGTAGCYCRAGCTTTTACGTTTATTTTGACATTWTATTCCTATATATTTATATTTCAATTTTATAATAATTATATATTAATATATTATAATAGTTTTCTCATATAACTGATTTTTTTTTGGTTGTTTCATTGATTTTATAAAAGTTTTTGCCATTGTTTCCATTTCTAACTTTTGGAATAGTGTAGAAGAGTTTAAAATCTTTTTGGAGTCTACATGAGAAAGTTATTGTCAAGTTTGGAAACAATGAGGGCTTTTTAGAAGAAATTAAATTGTAATATAGGAGTTAAGTAAGGTTGTCCCCTATCCTCTGTCCTTTTTGACATCTATATTGATAAGTTAGAAGATTGTTTGGAGAATGGAGGTTTTGTTGACTCGACTGTCGCTAGTATAGTCATCATCCTCCTTCTTTATGCCGATGATATTGTTCTTATGGCTAAGAGTCCCTATGACCTAGTTAAGCCACTAATAATCCTCAAAGAGTTCTCCTCTAGCATGGGCATGACTATGAACACCGACAAACCAAAAGTTATGACAATTAAATCCAAAAGGATCACCTACGGTAATTTTGTTTATGATAACAATAGCTTGGAAGAAGTTCCTTCATACAAGTATCTTGGAATCGATATCCACCACAAGCTCAATTGAAACTATAGCATTGAAAAAAGGATAAATGGAGGGTGGAAAACTTATTATGGGATGAAAAACAATTGTAAATCAGCAGACCTTTGGCTTTGGGATAAAAAAAATCTCCCCTTTCACACTCTCGTTACTCTAGTGATCTTATATAGATGTGAAGTTTGGGGTTGGAGTATATCTAGAGAATCCTTGAGAAAGATAGAATAAATCCAATTTTTTTGTATAACTTATAACCTCACAATTAAGGGAAATACACCCTATCCTCTACTCATAAAATCAAGCCTTTCTCTCATTGTGAGTGTTGCTATGATTAGATACCTAATGCAGAAGAACAAGATAAACAACATGGATGGCAAGAGACTCCCCAAAATTTATTCAAACTCTAGCCAAACCCACGAGTGGCTCAAGCAAGGATGGCATAAAGATGCCAAATCTTGGTTGAATCATTAGGGAATACAAGAAGAAAACATCATGCAGAATATCAATAATGTTACAAATATTATCACTTCTAAATTTAAGGAGAATATGTGGTGTGATAAAGAATTAGTGGATAAAAGGAAATTAAAATACTACAAGGAGGTGGTCAACCCTAATTTAGAAGATCAAAATTACCTCTCAGATTTGAGAAGTGAAAAGAAAAAAATCAACGTCGCTAAAATAAGAACAAACTCTTACGAATTGCATAGTGAAACTAGGCATTCAAAAACTTCCAAAGCACAATGGTATGAGAGAATCTGTCACTTTTGTGATGTTGTGGGTAGAAGATGAAAAACACTTCCTCTTGGATTTCCATACCTATACCCATATTAAATCTCGATTTAAAAATATTTTCCACAATATAGACCTTCCTAACCTCCTAAGTCATCAAAACTATGGTGATCTTGGAACACTTCTCTCAATGCTTTTTGAGCATATAAATACAATTTTAAATAAATTGAAGTAATATCTTGCTTTCTTAAGGTCTGATAGACCAATTGGTCTCAGTGGATGTTAATCATCATCGTTATCACCATCATATTCCAGGTTATAATGTTTGGGAGAACCTCGAGTACTTCCTCTTATTTCAGGGATGGTACTTACAATAAATCTTAAAATCTTAAGGGCACAAGGCCAATAACAACAAGGCTTGAAGCCATTACAACAATATACTCATTATGAGCTCAACATGTCACTTACAGAACTTGAAACTGAGTGGAGAGAATAACTGTGTCCCGACCACCTAAACTAAACCCTATTGACTTTATCATATATATATGAATGGAGATAATGTTTGAACCATTAAAATTTTTCCTCTTATATGATCCATCTTAAATCCAGATCTATCAAGCATTGAGAGGGATCAAATCTCTTGAGATGCAAACCTCTTTTAGAGTTCAAAACTCGAGGAAAGGTTTTCACCTCGAGAGATTTGAAACATCTTGATGCTTAATAGATCCAGGATTAAGATGGATCTAGGATGGTTTTAGTCGTGGGAAGTCACACAAAATTTATAGAAGATCAACATTTTGTACACATATATGTCTAATATTAATTTGATGATTTGAAATTTACTTAGCTTCCTTAGTTGATTGAAAGTATAGAGACTATTATTGGGTTCATGATCAATGTCAATCTATCTTCTTCAACTTTTATTAAATTTGTAGATGATCAAGATTATGTATACGTATATGTCTAAGATTAATCCAATCACTTGAAATTTACTCACTTTCCTCAGTTGGTTGAAAGTATAGACAGTGTTATTAATAATGATCAATGTCAATCTATTTTCTTTAGTTTTTAGTATAGTGACACAATTTGTAGATGATCAAAATGTATATGTATATGTCTGAGATGGATTTGATCATTTTAAATATTTTCAGTTACCTCAGTTTGTTGAGAACATAGATAGTGTTATTCATAAAAACACTTCAAAAGTTACATGAGGAATAAGTTTAATAGAAATAAAATAACAAAGTTGAATGATGAAAATGTGAATAATAAGAATGTATTCAATTACAAATAATTTAAATTATGATCAATCTCAATCTATCTTTATCTGTTTTTTTATAGTCATACCTACTATTTTTTCCATCTTTTGATATTGATCATATGAAAGGGGAGGATTAAATCACACACCATTCAAATATTTAACTCCATATATTGCAGTAAACGTCATATCATGTCTTTCTTGCTTCCAAATATCAATAGTATCTTTCTCCAACATTAAACCTTGTCACTTATGGATTGTTAATCTCCAAGCAATTTTCAAAGGAAGTTATTTTTTATTATCTCTTTCATTGGGTGTAGTAGTGATCCAAATTTTAGGGGGTATATGGTCTAAATTCTGATGCAAAAGTCATAAATCTATAAAGCTAATAGATTTTCCATGCAGATCAAGGATATTCCCACCTCCTCATTAATTAATTGGGCTAACAGGTTTTCCATATGGGTCAAAGAGAGTCCCACCTATTCGTTATTGTATTCGGTTTTATTTTCCACTACTTAGTTAGCTGGGTAGTTAGATCTATTATTATAATAATGGAAAGATCTCATTAAATGAGTCTATATTATTATTCATTTAATGGGTTCTTTCCATTATTACAATAATAGATCTAACTACCTAACTAACTAACTAGTGGAAAATAAAACCCAATACAATAATGAAGAGGTGAGACACTCTTTGCCCCATATGGGAAACCTGTTAACCCAATTAATTAATGAGGAGGTGGGCATCTCCTTGATCCACATGGGAAATCTATTAGCTTTACAATTTTATGAATTTTGCATCCAAATTTAGACCATATACCCCTAAAATTCAGATCAAGTAGGAACCATTTGAGGGGATGGTTCATCCCATGGATGAACTAAGAGGATCTAGAAGGACAAAAAATAAATGTGTTCAAAATACAATGAAAACAACACCAAGTTGAGGATTTCGTTGCAAGCTTTCCAACGGTGCAAGCGACTCGTCAAATGAAGCTATAACGAAGAAGATATGACCAATCAAAGTTTTGGTCAACCTAATCAAAGTCAACAGCTTGACTCAGTGTCCATACTGTTGACATCAAAAGATGACTATGCAGAGATAATTTTAGCACAAAATCATGATTATTTGAGCATGTCGATGTGGCACCACCCAAGAGGTTACACGTGGTAGGAATATTTGGACTTTTGAGTGACCACTTGGGCCTATTACTGGGTGAAGCATAGCACCCTAGGTGACACCACATGGCACCACCTAGGGGCTGCCATGTGGAATAATCACACAGTGACAAGTGGTAGTGGACTGGACATGAGACAACCTATTCCAGGGCATGACATTGCCACATCACAGGGAACCACATGACAACCCTGAAATGCCCAATGTGGGCTACATAACCAAAAATTAAAAATTAAAAAGGGGAGTCAACCCTGACACCGAATCTGGTAGCCAGAATGGTCGACGTTTAAACCACGACAGTTACAATGGTTGTTGACTCATTTACCTTCCACATCAACTAAATCTGGTTAACGACCCATATAATTCAGTGTATCTCAAAAGCCATATCAAATTCTGAAAATTCCAGTCGGATACCAAAAAATCTGACCTCGTATCGAATTTCGATAGCAAGTACCACAAATCTTCGTGTACTCCACAAATCCGAAAGTCAACATTCATTGAGCACAAATCCATGCAGGAGTCATGTCGTAGGATTTGGCATCAAGCCTACCAAATATGGTAGGGGTTAAAAGTTTGGGTGACAGAAATATATGTTCAAAACCATGTTTATATGGTATTTTACTTTGTTATAACCACCAAATATTATATGTTGTAACATATTACAAAAGGGGAGGCCTGTGGGCTTGACCCTGAGACCTCCCCAACCAAATTCTGATTCTAGGATAACGACCCTTTTGGTTAGTCCTCCATAAAAAATTATTTTAAACTGAGTTTTTTTCCTAGTTCGGGGTCCACACCCAGTACTCTGACAACATGCTTTATGATGCAAGTACAAGAGTTTTAATTGCAGGTTGTCGACACACTTTACTAGGAGAAGATCCCAGGAGGGGCATGAGATGAGCAGTGTCAGAATTTCATGTTTTGACAATTGTTCTTACACGATTTCTCACCACAATCGCAATGATGATGTCCTTTTTGTGATCTGAGCAACTAATCATGAGTCTTATGATATGAAACCCAATGTAAGCATGGTGATTTTGTAGTTTTTTCTTCATTATGAAATTTTTCAAAAGAGGAATGGATGTTGCATATTTACACGAGCATTGAGTGTTGCATCAAGGAAACAAGACTTGATCTATTGCGAGAAACTCATCACATGATCCTTTGTATGTAAACCAATGAAGTGTAGTGCTAGTGAGGCTATGTTGGCACTTCATCAAAAAGAAACCAACCTTGCAGTCAAAAGTCTCATATCTATGAGAGAAATGTAATGAAAATGTTTACACTTGATTCTGATCAACAGATTCAAAGAGGACCATTTCTTCCCATTGTAAAAGAATCCTTATGATGCCACAACTTGTGAGAAATTTTCCCTTGGAATGTCCATACATATTGTCTCATTGAAGGAGAGACTTTTCCACATGTTGTGAGAATCATCTCTTTACACATAAGAGAATCTCTTTGATAATGCCACTAGATGTGGGACTTCAACCCTTTTACATGTAAAGGAGATTATCTTTAAAGAAGAGAATGACGTGGCTACATGGTTGAGCAGATCCCGGAGATGTACCCACCTTGGGTGAACTCCATTAACAATTGGTGACTCCTTGTCCTTATGTGTTGACTGCTTATCTCATGTTTTCTTATGCTTCCTTATTTTTGCAATTAAATTGTTGGATTCATTAAGTAATGACGTATGATATTTAATAAGATTCTTCACCAAATTATATTCAATTTGGATTCAATCTTTCTTAGCACTTCAATTTCAACTTTAATGCAATCAGCTCAATTAAAACGATCTTAAATATGACCTTATCAAGTGGCCTAGAACCAAGTAGATATTGGTATTAGTGTCACCTCGATATTAGATCAATGGAACTCCCACATAATTATCAAATCTTAATAAAACATATATGGGTGGTTCTGGGGGTAAAAGTGTAGGGTTATACACAATTGTTTCTACAACTCCAAGAGAATCATTGACGAGTGCTACAATAGTTCATATGTTTAATGTAAGAATCACCCTATCTCCAACTATGATAAGTAACTCAAGCTCCAAGTCTTCCTCAAGCTCCTACTCCCAAGAGGCCTTAGGAATCTATCTCGATGGATTACATTTCTAGCCTTCCATCCACCAAGTAAGGAAATGATTGTGTATTTGTAGTGGTTGATCAATTTTCGAAGATGGCCATTCTCAGATCCTGCAAGAATAACATCACAACAACATATACTTCCAATCTCTTCTTCGAACAAGTGTAGGTTTATTTTGGGATACCACAAACCATCATATTAGATGGGGAAAATAGGTTCCTCAACACATTTTGGTCAATTCTTTGGTCACTGTTGGAAACCAAGCTCACTAAATCCACTACCTTCCACCCCCAAACCAATGGTCAAACATAGGTCATCAATCAGATGATTGTGCACATTATGCACATGTATAAATCTAAGCATCTGTGTACATGGGATGAGAGTCTTCCCTATGTTTAGCACAACTACAATAAGGCTCTCCATAGCTCCACTAGACATAGCCTATTTCAGGTGGGGCTGGGATTCCAACAGTTGGGTCCCATTGATGTTGCACTACCTATTGCAACCACATAGGAAGAATCGTTCCATTTTTAGTCTGAGGCCGACAAAACCACCAGATTCATTGAGCGGATTCATCACATCCACCAACAGGTCCATGATATATTGTAGAAATCCAATGCTAAGTACAAGTAATGTCATGATCAACACTTGGTACCGCACAAGTTTCAGGTAGGAGACAAGGCCTTGTTACTATTACAAGGGAAAAAATATCTATAACTAAGGGTAAACCACAACAGACAGGTATGACTATAGAAATCAACTCAATTCCAACATATGCTGTATAAACTAATGTGCAATATAAGAAAGAGGCCTACCTCAATACAAAGTTTGATGATGTTCCACTGTTGAGAACTTTGACCCAAAGCTTTATACCTACAACAAGTTCTTAACAAACAAGCAGAGCAAGTACATAGTGATGATACAAAAGGGGTTAGCAGATTAGATAGCATAATCCATTAATAAACATTACAAACACGCCCATGGATAATAATCATATATTTGCAAGATACCAATAGTACGGGAAAGGAGTATTTCTATTAATAATTGATCAGTAGAAGTGACAACATTATAGACTTTCGTGTTGGCATAGTTCGAAACCAAGAAACCAAGTTCCTTCCAATTGGGTCTCCACCACTTCAATCCTCCACCAAAGGTAAGCTCATAGGAAAGAGGAAATGAGGTCCTCTCAACAATAAGGAAAGATCTTGGGGGTTAAACACTGTATTCAGACCTGAGGGACAGAGGGATGCAGACTCAATATGAAGTAATTTCTCTAGAGTAACTTTGCTCTCAAAGTTGAATGCTTTCTCCTCTTTTCCATAGCTCGAAATTGTGATCTTATATCCTTCAGAATGCAACTGAAGGGCCCAGTGAAGATGTTTCTAGTATATGGAAGGCCAAGGATCAGAGATCTTCTGTTGTGACATGGAAACCTGACCTCATTTTTTATTTTCTGGCACAAATCTCGACGTACGGGGGTTGTAGTGGAGCAGCCAACGGATACACATCTTGCATAACTTATAGGGAGCGTATATGTGGAAAAATGTATATTTTTAGCTCTGGATTCATCAAAAAGGGATGATAAGTCTGCATAGGGAAATGGAAAAAGGCCCTCTGTGCAAGATAACAATGGTCAGGAAAATATTGCTATAATAGATGCCCCCTAATGTGTGATATCAGAGGAGTATCTGCGATGGCCGAAATACATTATAAATAACCCATAAGTGGAGTGGTAGAGAACCAGCTGGACGAACTCAATTACTCATTACATTATGTATTGAATTTTCATACATGGCTGCCAAGAATACAATGTAGATTCATGTGGAAAATATACCAAACAAGTGTTGATGGCCATGAATAGGCAAATATAAATGTGGTTACATGCCAAAAGATGTCATAGTCACGAACAAGGCCCAGTGAAGCTAGTCTCAAAATCACTCTAAAGATATCTGTATACCACAAAGTACAATCTAATATCCCATGATCACTGAAGTCAAATAGGTACTGGTCCAATGAAGGGGAAGCAACAACTCAGGAAAGTTGGGGCCACATAGTGATGTCTTCAAGTCTTTACACTATACTCCAAAGGTGAAAGTCTACATCATGTGAATAAAGGAGTTGAGGTCGAACACGATGATACATTATTTGATTACCGGTCATTGAGGTATACCGTTAACAAATGCGAGACAACCTACCAATAATGAAAGTAGGTATCAAGGCACCGAATACATTCCTACAAGTGTGAAAAAGGAGTAGATGTAGAACACCTGAGAAATCCATTGATCAGAAGACATTGATGTATACTCATCTGTCAATGGCGAGAGAGCCTGCCACTAATGAATGCAAGGCTCAAGGTACTCATAAAACTCTAGGTCCTGTATCCAGAATAAATGAGTTGAAGTTGATGGAAAGCGACCTACTGAAAGGAGAGCATTGAGGCATTTCTCATCTATAAACACGAGGAACAAATAAAGAGCTTCATGATTTGGTGGAGATCGGAAAAAGAACATGTTCACGAACCAACGACCCTGTGTGTCTTTCTCTTGTACTAAATGCAAGTGGTACACGAAAAAGACCCTCTAAATAGCAGCAAATGATGAAAAACTACTGACAAAGGTGAGGAAACCACCAATAAGGCTAATGGCATCCAAGACACTGCATGAATCCCAAAGTGTGAATATATGTTTTGTTGTCGAACACAAGGGAAACCACCCAATCAACAACCAATGATGAAGTGTCTATTGCTGTGTTCAAGGTGACCTACCAATGATGAAAGTAGGGCCAGGGTGCATGATAAGACCAAAGTATCATGTGATTCTGAGAAAAAATGAGGGTATGGCCGACATGCAAAGTCAAGATTTCTGAGGAGTGATCGACATAGGTTGATAAACTTACTTTGAACAAGAGCATGAGACATATGGTGGAATCCGACAACATAGAATTAATGATGTGACAATCAGATGCAGGAGGCATCAATAATGTTCTCTATAGAGACTGGAAGAGTAACCAGTCGGTAGAGAAAACTCTGTAGCGAGATCAGTTTTCTAAGGCCATGCTAAACCCAAAATTATGATGACATGAGGACTCAATAAATTTGTTCTCTGTTCAAAGGTGACACGACTGCTGTCAATTACAATATAGTACTCCCTTCCCGCCCATATTTTTTTTTATTTTTCATTACAAATGAATGCTATTATATAGAGGAGGGAATGAGTGTCACACGTTAGCAAAACTAGTTCTAGCAATGGAACGTACCTATGCTTCATGCAAGGAAATGCACGTGGTAGATGGACACTCAGGGTGATGTTCCCTCCAGGGTATAGGGTGTCAAATTGCGAAGGATATAAACAAGGATCTTCTTGGTTAAGGATGCAAACTTATTAGGAAAAAATTTATAACGCAAAGCGAGAACCGGCTAAAGGCTCAATACTGCAAGTGAGGGCATGATATGCAATCAAAACTTAACGCCAAAAAATATCCTTTTTTATATCTTTTAGTCTACTTGGTGTGAAAAAGGGGTAAACTTGTGCCAAATAAACATCTTTTCAAATCCAATTGACGAGTGTGAAAAAGACAAGTTCACTCGACAATCTTTTCTATTTTTGATAGCGAGTCGGAAAAGAGCTTAGCTAAGACTCATGACCTTTCAAGTCCAACTTTAACGAGTGTGAAAGGGATAAATCACTCGACGATATTTTCAGTTTTTAGACGAGTCAGAAAAGACATTAACTGAGACTCATTTTTCGGTCTTAATCAACATGTAAAAGGGGAGGCCAAGGCTCCCATCTTGTTCTTCTACGGAAAGTCAGTATCTCTCGGATAACTGAAAAAATATTGGGAAAACCCAAGGCCCTCCAAGTCGAAGAGGATAAAGTGCTAACGGAGTACATAATCTCTGTTATGGTTCGAATAATTTCTCTTAGCGGAAAAGACATAGGCGGGGGTTATGGGATGCCCCATCAGGTCGTCCCAATCAAAGGGGGCCTTGTTATGACTTGGAGGGAGAGCATTTGGGGGAAGAATAAATCTCTCTCGTTCAGAAGGGGGAGGATTTGGAATGTTGATGACATGAATGAAAGGTGTATCATTCTCTTCAGGGAGAGTAGGGTTGACCAGAGATTGCATTGGTGTGGCCACTTCTTCAATTATAGGCTGAAGAGGATGCATAGTAACGGGGGTAAGAGACACTTCACCCTTAACAAAGGGGGTGAGGTCAGAAGAATATTGCGTTCGTGGAACCACCGAGACAATAAAGGGAGAATTGGTGTGAAGAGAAACCACAGATGCCTAAAAATATGAAGGGCTCTTGGGTGAGCCCCACACTTATGGTATCTCGGCAGTAATCGAACACAAACGAGTAAGGTGACTTCCTTCACAAGTCCTGCAAAAGAATTTAGGTTTACGACTGAGGCGTCTAGGCTTCTTTTTGTAACTAGCAGGGGAAAGAGAGTCATCTCCTATACAATGAATAGAAGCAGGAGACGTGACATGGCTATGATTTGGGGAAAAAAGAATGGTTCCCCCAACATAATTGGTAGAGGTTGGGGGAAAGTTGTCGACGTAGTTTGTAGAAGAAGTCGACCCATCTCCGACATGAATGGCAGAGGTCGGCGATGGAGAATCAGTATGACTGACAGTGAATGGGCTGGTGATAGATGGTGGAATTTGATTCCACAGTCCAGGGAAAGATTGATTCTGAAAAATTGCAAGCCAGGCAGGATCTTGGTATACCTCTTGCGCTAGCCCAAAAAGGTGTCGGTTCATGCCAAAATGGTCTGAAGAGGTTTGGACGGACATCGTCATTGAGGTATGTGAAGAGACCGAGGTAGGATAAGGATTATTTGAGTGAGGATATATGTTGCCTCCTTGTGAAGGGGTCCTGTAAAGAGGGTAGTCTGAATCGTAAAATTGGTTCTCTCCATATGATTGAGGACCTGTCATGAAAAAAGTGTTCGAAGGAACTGACATGGCGGACAAAAGATATATGGGTGGGGTGTAATAAGTGGGATAGGCACCCATATGAGTACTGGCTCCTGAAAGAGCATAGCTAGTATTGGATCCATAGGGGGGAAGGTTCCAACCTCCCATGGGGACACGACTCATATCAAACGAAGAAGTAGGCATCAGAGCCATGGTGCCCCCAGGTCCAATGCTAGTATTCATATATGTGGGCCAGAGAGAGGGCTGCACGGGGGAAGTCATATCAACAGAAAAATGGCTAGGGACCCAAGGTGTGGACTGGGCGTTGTAGTTCTGCATACCATTATAAAATATGGAAGGGTCTGTCCCCATGAAATTAGCAAGTATCATGGGGTGGGTAGCAGTGAATGATGGATAAAAATAAACTCCACTTTCCATAATTATGAAACCCAAAATAGACACCTAAGGTTGACTAGTAGTCAAAGAGCATACCAAAAAGTCAAACGACCAATATACATGAAAACGGGCTAAAGTGGCTGAGTGGCCTCCCTCTCTAGAGAAGGTATGTCTCTCCCAAGAGGCATCTGAGACTCCCCGCTAAAGTTTGGAGGTAACATAATTAGTTATAAGGGCCCTCATAGGCTTAACAACCAGTCGGTCAGATCCCCCTCAAAAAGGTAATCTTCCATAAAGGTTTTGTGTTGTCCGACCCTATCTGACTCAGGATACAAGCATAATAACCCCTGCAAGTAACCTATGAGATACCTAAGTCAAGAAACTAATAAACCATTGCATAACTGATGCACAGGCGAGAAATCGTAAGTTCGGATCACCATATGGGCAGGGTAGAAAAGCCCGAAACCTTGAAAGCATTGCCTCTGACAGAGGTATGGGTACTAGAAACATCCCTAAATACGAATAAATCCACATAAATATCTCTAATGCTAGGTGAGTATCTAGGGTTTATCCCTTCAAATAACTGTGTGCGACCTCATGATTAACTCCGGTGTGAGCGGAGCCTCCTGATATTACCAATTATACAATGGACTTCTCAACTCCCTGTCTCAGACACATATGTTGATTTAACTACCTTGGAGAAGTTTTCTCACAAGATCCTATTCCAAGGCACTAAATCCTAGGCTAGTTTGTGCACCCTAAAAATAAAATCGTGACTAATCAATTTTAGTTTAAATTGTAAATTTTATTGGCCATGGTTACTCAAAAAGGTATGGAAGTGAAACTCATGGTGTTATGACTCTGCAAGTAAATAAATACAGATATAATGCAAAGTCTATCTTTAAGTTTTCAATGAATGATATGCTAATAAGATCAATGCAGTCTTCAATTTCAACTTTGCAATTCATAAGTAAAATGCAATCTTTCACTAAATGTGATAAGCTAATGATAAAGATTCCAAGACAAAAATGCCAACCAATGCAAAATGCCTATTTTTTTGTATTTTCAATATACTAAAAATAAAATGCATGGATTGATGAGAAACCTGATATATAAATTCTACTGTGTATAAAAGAAATGAGCAGAATACCAAGTAGCCAAGCAAGTAGCCCAGATAACAAGGACAAATAAAAAATGGAAAACAAAGAGAAAGACTCCACCCAAAAATTCAACTCCAAACAGGTTTCCTGTCATCCCAGATAATCTCAACAGGCACTATAGAGACCAAAGAAGGCTAAACAATCTTCAAATCCCACCCAACAGTCACTAAACCAAGCAAACAAGCAAGGGTAAGTGGTATACACAATTGTTCAGGAGAAAAAACCGTATATACGCTCCTTGCAGTTAGACAGAAAGTGTGTATACACGACTTTCAAGGCAAAAAGGGCATATATTCTTTAAAACAAGGCCAGGTAAGGGAAAAAGGCTAAAAACTCAAACTCAGAGTGAACAAAATATGTCAAGTAGTGATACGACAAGAAATACGAAGGAAAAAAAGCGATTTAAGAAGAAAAAGTACTTCAACCCTTAGAAGGAAGATCTCTCTTGAGTGGAGTCGCCATTTCTATTACAAGGGAAAAACTCTCAATGGCCAAGGTGTTTCAGGATTAATCCGTAAGTGCGGACACGAACCGATCTCCCTAGATCCACCTGGATCTAGAACAAAACAGGATAGAATACTACACTTTCCCTAGATCTAACCTATTGAATGAACTAAGAGATAACGATTGTAGACATACCTTATGAACGCTTTCCTTATGTCTCTGTTGTTCCAAGCTTTGCTCCAATGCTCTTGCACCATTTAGATCACAACGGTACAAACCAATCGAAGTAAAGGTAGATTAATATATTCAATAGTTAGTCTATACATATGATCAAGGAATTATGTAATAAAGTGATATCATCTTTATGGGAAAGGGACATATTACTGTATTGAATTAATTGAAAGTGAAACTTACAACCTAAGCCTTGATGTTGTAGGTCTCCTTTCGATGGCTCCTAGTTCTGACACACACACTTGCTCATGCATGAAGAAAATCAACTACTTGTGATGACCTTGTTGTTGTCTCTATCAGCTGTAGCTTCAGTCCTTCATACAGGCTTCCAACAATTCTCCAATCAATCTCTTGCTAGCTTGCTTCTTATTAACCTTTCCAATGAGAAATATCCTCAATATATAGGAGAAGATAATTTAGTTACTTGGATAGAAAATGATCCCAAGATATTTGGAATGCCAGCACTTGAACAACCATTTGTTAACCAACTCATTCTTCTCGAAGATCCTCTTCTAGAAGGCTCGAGAACTTCATCTTTTTCCTCTTTAAGAAAATGTTCACACCCTAGCCTTTATTACAGTGCGAACTATTCGCACCCTAGCTTAATGCAGCCTGCGAGAATCAAGAATTCTCGTAGGCAAGTATATAGGTGGCCTGCGAACTTCTTGAAAAATAGAGTTTCTGGAAACAGACAAGTGCAACTTTTCTCAAGAAAGTATTCTTAGTGAAGAGCTTGATTTTCCATCATCATAACATCATCATAACATTATCACGATGACCAAAATCGTGGATAACAGAATGCCCCCCAAAGTCTGAGAGTGGAATCAGTGACAGTCAATAGACTTTGTAAGCTGCATGTGTGTGTCAAGAACCAAGAGCGCATCTAATCGGAAACCTGCAAACATCCAAGCATCAACATAATATCATATGTATCCCTTCTGAGGTAGGCATTCCCATGCTCATATCATACATTGATGACATCATAAACAAAGGTCATGGCCACCAATCATACACTGTGGATCCATGCAGTCATAATATAGCATAGCCACCTAAATACACCGTGGATCTATGCGACAAATTTTTAATCAAGATGACATAGCCACGAAACATACACAGTGGATCTATGTGTCATAAATCATACATACTCCATTGCAACCTGGACCTCTTAGGACAATATCCAGGGTCTTCAACCTTATCGCCCAAAGTACAAATCTAACCATGTGATTACATGTGTCGAAGTCGAACATGGTAGAAACCACTTGATTACCGGTCATTGATGTAACCGTTAACAAGTGCGAGGGAAATCACCATTGATGTCAATAACTCCCAAGGTACTAAAGTAAAATCCATCGACTATGAATAAATGAGTTGATGTCGAACAATCGACGAAATCTTTCGATCAGGGGTCAATGATGTAAACCCACTGTTAAAAGCGAGGAAACTTGCCATTGAGGCATGCAAGCTCCAAGGTACTGAATGATTTCTAAGTATTAATCCTGGATAATGTGTTGATGTTGACGGAACAAGACTCGTCACAGGAGGGCCTTGATGTATCCCCCATCAATGACACGAAATGAGTAACAGAGTTTGAAAGTGAAACAGAGCATGTAGCAATTGGACTTTGGACACAGGGAAGGCCGACACGAAAAGAATGGATAACTGTAGATGACCAACTCGATATTTTATGTGGACTTCTCTTGAACATATGAACAACACGACCAATGATTTGGCAGCATTGACTCAAAGACGACACAGGAAATAATCTTGTAGTAAATCGCATAAGAGACAAATGGATTTCCCAAACCGACTTCAAATGATGAATAAGGGGTGTCATGTACAAGAGCGACACTTACTGCCAACTAACACAAAGATGAAACATATCCCTTTCCCAAATTCCCCCCCACCATTTATGGCAAGTACCTCTTTATTTTTACGCAAGCTTGAAGAGGATCACATATGCTTGTTGATATAAGCTCCTCCTTCAGACGAGTCCCTCGGAGTATTTTAAACGAACCCTAGGAAGGAGTGGTTCGGTCCCATCACGGGTCTGTCAATGTCTGTTTAACGAGTCCAGAGATAGTAAAGTCGAAGGTTTTTCAAGATTATAGAGTTTGGAAAAACACTCAAAAGAGAACTCTCTCAGTTCCTTTTTCGTACAATAGTCCAACGAGACCGAAAAAGGGTTAAAATATCGCTCGAAGGACACATACTTCAAATACTTTATCGAGCATGAAAATAGCAAGGTCGCTCGACCATCTTTTCCTGTTTAGAGAGTCTGAAAAGAGCTTAAAGATAACTCCAGGGGGATTCCTTTTTTGTATAACCACAACGATCTCGGAAAAGAGATAAAACAATGCTCGACTACGTTCTTATGTTTTTGACAAGTGCAAGAATGGATAAAAGGCACTCGAGGTTTTATATCAAAACCGTAGAAAACAATCAAAAATATACCACACCATAGAAAAAATCGTCCATCACCCTCCATGTTCAT
Organism: Picea mariana; assembly: GCA_032191745.1. NCBI lineage: Eukaryota > Viridiplantae > Streptophyta > Pinopsida > Pinales > Pinaceae > Picea > Picea mariana. The sequence continues at coordinate 30,262 of JASDQU010883239.1, forward strand.
ACATGCAATGCACTTTACTCATTTCCTCATTAGCAAATAGGGTTAAATAATGAACAAATATATAAAAAATTCCACTTTTGACATAGTAAATAAGTAATTAAAACAAACCAATAACACATTTTACCATGTCATTCTACCCTTTTACCATTTGAGTGCAAAAACTTCCATTTTACCCTCTACCTTCCTTGTCGATTTTCGGGAGTTTTGGGCCATCATTCCACGAGACGTCTGCGGTATTTTAGTAAGCTCTTCATCCTTTATCTTTTCATGGTTCAATTTCATGATTTCATTGGTTAAATTTCAAGTTTTGAATGAATTTTTGAAACCCTATGCGTGTAGAGGGATTCTCGCAGGCTGCCCATACGGGGCCTGCGAGAATTCCTCATTCTCGCAGGTGGAATTAAGGTAGCATTTGAGTAGTTCGCACTGTATGCCATAAGTCACCTGCGAACAACGCAGACTCCAAATTTTTTTGTAATGTTTAGCCAAATGAATGAATTTTTCTTTGATTTAGATTATTAACAATCTTCATATGTTTGCCATGTAGGTGAATAACCATCATCATGGTGCTCGAATGGAGAGAACGGGAACAGGAGGAAGACAATACAAATGTTGAAAATCACCCTCCAACCATTGTTGCCTTAAGAAATTGCGGTCTCCTGAAATATTTCCGCATCCCGGGCATGAGAGCCCAAGTTCGGTTGCTAGAGTACTTGATCCGAATGTGGGACCCGAATCAACAAGTCTTCATCGTGGGAGCTCATACCTTGAATATAGATATCGAGGACATCTATTTCTTGACTGGGTTATCCAGACGAGTGTCTTACGTCAGTTTGACCGATAGCAGAAGGGGTGGTTTGAAAATGAGCGAGTACTGTGCCCAGTATTGTGTGCCTGAAGCTGAACGACAAAAGGGAAAAGTGGCAATTTGGGAAGTGACTGACATAACTCTCCATACCATTATCTTCACTATTGCTCGCATGGCAGGAAGTTCTGCCCCACATATGGCTCTGTAGAGCTATTTTCAGTATGCCATCGAGTGTACTGAGCCCCGGGTATTCAACTGGGCCGACGCAGTTTTATGAAGTCTTAAGAAACAACTGACCAAATGCAGGCGTGGAGATCTAAAACAGTTTGGGTATGGATCTCTGTTAGTGTCCTTCTTCTGTGAGAGGGTCCTGGTGTTTAGGCTTCAGGCTGAGTGGAACTTTTCGGGTCCTAGGGACCCAAGGATGTTACGATGGTGTCGACTCATGGCTAGACATGTGGCAGGACCGATTGTTAGGTATGACGATATGTTTTTCGACTAGCTTCAAGGCCAAGTGCTGATGATAGAGGATTACGCATATGCTGGCTTAGATTTTCGTGGCGATCCTGACCTTGCCTTACCTGAGGATGCACAGTGGGGAGACCTCGGTAAGAAGTACACTAATTTTATCTTTTAAAATGTTTTTGTATTTTTAAAGTATTTAAATGTTTTGTTTTATAGATTTACCCAAAGACTAACATCAAATACTTGTTGATAACACAGACGTTGGACTGTATCGACCTGCCGACAGCTCTCCTGTTCAACGACGAGGAGAGGCAGTAGTAGCAGTTCCACAGTACGCCGAGGATTACCTGACGGTGGAGCAGAATTTAGAAGGCCTTATGGCAGATGTTTCCCCTAGAGGAGATTCCATGACGCGATCAGCGTCACACTATGGGAGTCTCTGCATCTATGGGTCGCTTGCTCCGCAGAGTTGCTAGGACCTTAGTCTGTTATCGTGAATGTCATCCGTGACATTCTTATGTAGAAGCCATGAGCTTCAAATTTTGATATTTTGGTCTTCGGACAATCATTTTGTAAAAACAAACTTTGATCGTTATATATATATACATGGTTTCTATCGGCTTACTTTACATTGTGTACATTTCAATGTGTTTGATTTATAAATTGTTCAAATGTCTGTCCAATACATAATTAGCTAAAGCATCTGTTAAAGTATTAAGACGTCTAGGAATGTGTTGATATTCAATGTGATCAAAGTATCGTTCCAAGAGGCAAATCCGCAAATATACCCTTAATAAAGTAGGACTTCGAATAGAATATACATTACTGAGCTGTAGTACTACAAGCTGCGAGTCAAGTTGCACAACCAAATGATGAATTCCAAGAGAGATAGCATCAACCAATAGTTCAACCA
>JASDQU010883240.1:11509-28908 GCA_032191745.1 Picea mariana
TTAGTGTCCGATCACATGGGAATAGGGTCTAGAAAGAGGGGGTAGCACTCATCGCTTAGCTAGAATTTTGTGTTGTAAGGAAAAGGATCTTGGTCGTTCATTTTAAAGCAATCCTAGCCGCCAATCTCGAAAGTCGTTTCGCAATTTTAGGTATCGTGATGTTGAGAGAAAAGAGGAGTAAAGACTCCTGAAAGGAAAAGTCCCGAAATCACCTTTAGGTGTAGGCTCTAGGTGGCAGCCCAAGGTCACATACAAGACCAAGCTGATGGAAAAGAGTTGTGCCAAAGGGCCGAAAGTGCCTTTATTGATTGCAGAAGGAGAGCATCATGGTTCGAGGTGTCGAGATTAATTCAGCAAAGTCATGAGGCACCACCTAGAGCATTCATGGATGTTAGGACTCATCCCGATCCCAACAAAGGAAGTTAATGAAAGTAGGGGATGGTGGTTGAAACCTTGTTTCATCACATAAATGGAAAGCATGAAAGGATGGTCATGGTGGCTAGCTGACAGCCCAAAACTCCTATGTAAATCAATTTTCCTGCAAAGCCCATACTATTTTAATTTCACATCTGACAGAGGAAGACAAGTGCAATCTCACAACAGAAGTAGGAGAGACAAAGCTTTGAATGCAGTGGTTCATTCATGTCCCTGAGGGACGTTAGAAGTTCTGAGTATATACACTCAGTTTTGATATTTTGTTAGGGTCGATGGTTGAGCGGAGCTCCTGATTGTAAAGTTTTAGTACACACCTCTGGTTCTCTGGTTATGTTATGTATCTGAGACTTCTTGTCTAATGAAATTCAGTTTCCCTTTCATCTCTTTGTAACAGTTGTATTAGAACACTCGAGCATGGAAGATCCAGCCGAGGATAGTTTTGTTTGTGTGATGTATGTTTGATCACAGTGACACCACTATCGTTTTTAATCAGTTCCATGTGTTACTTTCCTTCAATCACTGAATGAACCGGGCATGGACGATCTAGTCGGGCGATTATTATTGAATTGTGATGTATGATTGATTTCAGTTCATGATAATTTCATTTAGTTCCCTGTAGCTCTGAGCCAAGAAGATCTTGTCTTTCGAGTTTTCTTCTCCTTTGGTTGTCGAAAGACTAGACGTCCACAACAGATCACTTCGTCTTCTTTAAGTTGTTCCCCCTACTCACCACTATGCAACAAATCACTAACTGAAGTTATATCAAGCCCTCACTTGTCTATGCATGCCAACCCAGTTTTCAAAGTTAAAGCGATATAATCTTGAGACTGTGTCCATTATACCACCCTTAAATTTATCCATTGTAACCTACAAACTGATGGGTACTAGGATTACCTTTGCTGCAATCCATAGGTGACTTATGGTGCTAACAGGTCTGCAAATCACTCAGAGGTCTAAAGGAATATTTCTTTCTCAAGAGAAATGTTGAAAAGGTTTCAAATGGAAGATTCTACACCCATGAGCACATCTATGGTCATTGGATGCAAGTTAAGAAAGGATGATAACTCACCTAATGTTGATCATAGTTCATATAGGTCTATGATAGGCAGCCTATTGTTCATCACAACATCCTATCTAGACATAATGCACATTGTTGGAGTGGTAGGAAGGTATCAGGCTACACCTAAACATAGTCATTTGTTAGCTGTCAAAAGAATATTCAGATACTTGAAAGGAACAATGAACTATGGCCTATGGTATCCTAGGAATCAGAATTTTCAACTATCAGTCTATTCATATGTTGATTGGGCTAACTACGTGGATGAAAGGAAAAGCATGAGTGGAGGTGCATTCTTCTTAGAAGATTCTCTTGTAGCATGGTTGAGCAAGAAGCAAGGTTCCATTTCCTTATTGACTACAGAAGTTGAATACATTGCAACTTCCACTTGTTGTACCCAAGTATTATGGATGATTCAGACACTTTCAAACTTGGAGGTAAAGTATAATGCACTAATCCCAATTCACTGTGATAATACTAGTGCCATTAGTGTGTCCAAGAATCTTGTATTTCACTCGAAGACCAAGCATATACCCATCAAATATCACTTCTTGAGGGAACAGGTAACCAACACAATTATTTCTTTGCATTATATTCCATCCAAATATCAGATTGTTGATATCTTCACTAAACCGCTAGCAAAAGCTCAGTTTGAGTATCTACACCAGAAGTTGGGCGTGACCCTGTTATCAAGTTAAAATAGTCTATCTGATCACGGGGAGCACAGATTCACTCCCTGTTTTCTTTGGCATTGATGTCAAAGGGGGAGAAAAAGGTGTTGTTCGTATTCTACAGTTGGATGTCTAAGCAGAATAGTGCAGCCATTCATGGTTGCCATCAATACCAAAGGGGTAGATTGTTGGCATAATTATAGGAAGAATGTCCTTGTCATTGATGGCAAGAATAAAAGTGAACCAAACCTTGAGAGTGAAGAAGACGAGAAAGCTCAGAAGATATAGCGGTTTCCAAAAGTGTAGACAAGGTCCAAGAGATGGACTCACAGGAGGAGCAAAGGTCAAGACCCGTGACCACTTAGAAAACCTTCTAAGTTAGAGAGATCATAAGCTCAGGAGGAAGAGCGACAGTGACCATTGGATCACCGATCCAGAGGACCAACAACTGTCGGATTGATTTAAGTGGAAGGACATGATAAGAAAAGGCTAAGATCTGAGATCTCGATTATCCAAATCTTCGTTAGTCGTTGGATCAAATTAAGAAGAAGGATAGGATAAGCAAAAATGGAGAGTCGTTGGATTTAATCCAAGGAAAAGCTACATCGTAAACAGATCGAGTCATTGATCTAAGATCTTGATCAACGAAAAACATTCGTTTCTGGTTAAAATTTGTGAGGAAGTTACACTTTGGGGAATCTCACTTTGGAAGAATTGGCAACTTGAAAGTTGAATTACCCGAAGACCAAAATCTGAAATGAATAAGGACCATTGTATCTGGAGAAAATGTGATGACTGTTAGATCAAGGAGAACCACGTCATCAAACCACATCAACAAGGACATATGGCAAACCATGAAGGAAAGGACGCAATCAGACATTGAAAAGTGTCAAGTTGATTTAGCATTTCAGGTACATGCAAATCACAAATCTAAGTGACACGTGGCAACTACTCAGCTCATGACACATCATCAAGTGACGTAAGTAAGTGACGTAACTCCAAGAGTTTTACTTCAGGAGATTTACCACCAGCACTTGCCCAAAGTCCCAAAGTCTCTAATGCCAAAGCCCCGAAGTGATTTGGGGCCATCCATCATTGAGGAGGACAGGTGACATGAGAAACACAACTTCAGAAGTTTGTGAATAGGGAGAAGGTGAAAATTGTCGAAGACAAATCCCGACTGTTGATTTTCCGAGGGAGTATGTGTCAGCTGATCTGAGATTATGAAGAAATTTCACTTCAAGAATTTCCAATTGAGACTTGAGAATTCCGAAGTCCGGAGACACAAAAGGATAGTAGTCGTTGATCCAAAAGGAATGCACGTGAGTGGATTGTCAGCTCTAGGAAAAAGGTGATAGAGATAAAGTTGATATTTGAAATCTCCGAAGTTCGGAGACTCGAAGGAAATATCGACCGTTGATCAAGAAAGGATCCACATAACCATTGATTTGGTTGAAAGGTAAAATTCTTGAAGGAGTTGAGGACCATTGATCTATAGGAGGACACATGTCAACAGATCGTGTACTCTGGTTGGAACACTCTGGGAAAAAGAAAAGGAAGGAAGAAAGTTGAGAGTTGAGATTCCCAAACCCTGGAAACCCGAAGTGAATCTCAACCGTCTGATTTGAGAAGAACATGTGTTGATAGATCATGAATTCTAGGTGGAAGCATCGTAGAGAATGCAGAGTTTGAGAATCGAGACTCTTGAAGCCTGAAAGGCGAAATCGATCTTGTCCGTCGGTTTGGAGGGCCACATGTCACTTGGTCATTAAGACTAAGGATCGTGCATGGATGGAGGAAATAAGTCAGGAAAGGGAGATAGATCAGAGCCATTGATCGAAGGAATCTATAAGAGACCATGAGATCGACGATCCTACTCGATTGTGGGGATAGAACATGCTCGGGTCTTAATTTTTCATGAGTGGGACGCAATTAAAACCACAGTTTTGGAGAAAGGGTATGTGGCAACTGGAGGTGAATTGTGAGGAGAAAAGCGATTGATCCCAAACCACTCTTGGACACACCTGCAATCGTTCACTTATGCAAGGATGTATCCTAAGGTCACATGTGACAGGGGGCTAACAAGAAGAGAGCTCGCGCCCACAATCACGTTGTCAAGACAGACCATCAACCAAGGTCATATCAAGAAATGGATCTAGCGCTCACAAGACCAAGCTCGAGAACTGCCTTTTGAATAGGCATTTGGTCATTGCCGATGGTCATGTGAAGGAAGGGGCTTAGAAGCCAAAGAAGCCATAATTGACTGGTTGTAACTGACAGAGAAGATGAAGAGTTGTGACTGCCATAGAAGAAAAAGAATCTTTGGATAAATGCCACTGATGATGAATAGATATAGTATAACCACCAGGGAAGATGAAGAGTTTGTATGATGATCAAGAAGAGGAATCGACGTGAGGAAGATATGCAAAATAGAGAGTATAGAGCACTTTTTCAGAGGTTATGCATGCGGATAGGAGGAGAAGATGGGTAATACCTGAAGTGGAGATTAGAGACGTAGCGAAAAGAATGAATAGGTAGCAAAGAGCATGAAAGGGAGAAGAGAAGTTGAACAGGGTGTGCACAAGAAGATGCGAGCAATAGCAAGACACTGATGCATCTGAGTAGAGAAGTGTAGCAGAACAGTGATGATACTAGTAAGCCATTGATAAATATTGTATCATTGTAATAACTTTCAAAAAGCAAAGATTTATATTTCAAGGTGGTAGGGTGGCGCTAGGGAGGACTATTATCCTCAGAGTTTCAAGCAGGTGCTTGAACACAGGGAGTTATAGCTTCCATCTGGTTGCAGTCAGAAAATCCAGGTGGTAGGGTGGTGCAAGGGAGAAATATTGTTCTCTTTTATACAGGTTAGTGTCTGTGTGATAGTAAGTTGGTGCTTCCATCCAGTTGGTGCTGGAACACGCAGGGAGTTGGTGCTTCCTTCTAGTGGGTGCTAGAGAAACTGGAGATTTTGTGATCTTAGCAAGTTGTAGCTTGTAAAACAAAGGTGGTAGCCTCACATTTAGTTGGTGCTCAAAGATAGGTGATGTACAGAACATAAAAGACTGCCTATCATTCGAGGAAGAAGAGGTTTTCTCCCTTTATGGGTTTCTTCATGAATATCTTCCTATGTATATATCATGTGTGTGATTGATGCTTATTATTTATGTTGTTCATGACTTGCATAATCTTGATAATCACTTGGAGAAAATTAATAATATTTCAATAGACATAAAATTATTTAAGCACAGTAACAACTGATTCACACCCCCCCCCCTTCTTAGTTGATTTAGTATTTCCAACAAAATCATGCCCCACGGGGCCGACCGAATCTCCAAAGGATAAAAACTATATATAGCAAGTAGAAGGGTTATGGGGTTTGAACCCCTAACCTCCCCACCAAATATTCCAATGACTTAACACCAAGCACCAACCATTGCACCACACATGTCGGTTAGTTTAACTAACCAATAATAAAATATTTGAGCCTAGTTTAAATGAAACTTGAGAATGTAGGGGTGTCGTGTAGCCGACCTATCCCTATTTAAACTCAACACATAGTTTTTTACGAGGGCAGTGGGAAGAGCACGAAATTACATGTAGAATCCTGGAATGAATCTCGAGGTGGATTTTGGTCAAGTACAACAGTTGTACTATTATCTTGAAGTGCATGTTGAGGAGGGTCTTTGGGTACTCTGTCCAAACATGGTCTAGTTTATACTCATTTTTCTCAGTTTTCCCAGAGGAGTATGATGGTGATCTCAATTTTGTACTAAATTACTTTGTACATAAGTCTTAATCAAATTTTCCTTGTATGAGAGTCATAGTCTTGTTTAGCATGCAAAAGAGAGTCATTGAGAACATGTTCATAACATAGTTGAGTTTATACTTGTTTTTCTCAGAATTTCGAGAGGAATTCAATGGTGTTCTCTGTTTCTTGGGTTGAGTAGAAGAAATGAAGATTTTCTTCATATTGTAATCCATTCATTGTATTTTTTGCATTTGAGCAATATGAGTGGTCTCATTGTTTGGAAGCGTACTTGGAGATGTATCCAAAGATGGGTGAACTCTGTCAAAAACCCTTGTTTTCTTAGTTATTTTATTTTTTGTTGTGTTATCTCTCATAATTCTACAAGTTAATCATCAATTAATGAAGTTTTGGATAAGCACATGATTTCACATGTTTTTTGCAAATAGTCAAAGACAATCATAATTTTTGAATTAGGTTGGTTGTTGATGTATGTTTAAAGATTAATTTGACATCTAATAATTTTTAGATCAAGTTGGTATCAAATCTAGTTTTAACAAATATTTGCAAGTGGAATATGACAAGATAATGGTCTATATATCCATGTATTTTATGTGGAGTTAATAACCATTGTATGGAAAATTTTTGGAAGAGACAATCCTTGCAGGAAAAGTCATCCAATAAGGGGACAAAAAGAAAATATCTTTTTCCAAAGAAGAATAGGGATAATGGCAAGAAAGGATTTTGGTTCTATAATGAGAAAAAGAAATTTTGCACTCATTGTGGTAAAGTGGTCATTGGATTGAGAAGTGTTGGAAACTTTATCCACATCTTTGTCTAAAGAAGAACTAGGAATATGTGAAAGCACATACAGTATGTGTCTCAATTTGGCGGTGCCACATGGTAGGGTGTACATTAGGAAATGAGTTGGAAATGGTGGCTAATAAGAGGTTTCCATGTGGAACAACCAGGTGGTTCCACATGGAACCTTCAAGAATCCCAAGGAGGGTTGCGGATAAAAAATCATGACCCACAGGGTCGGATTGAATCTCCAATGGATAACACTATATATAGAAAGTAGAGGGGTCATGGGGTTTGAACCCTTGACCTCCCCTCCAAATATTCCAATGACTTAACACCCAGTGCCAACCATTGCACCACACATCTCGGTTGGTTTAACCAACCAATAAAAAAATATTTAAACCTAGTTTAAACAAAGCCCGAGCATATAGGTGGGTTGGGTAGCTGACCTATCCCTATTTAAACTCATCACCTAATCGTGTACGAGGGCAGAGCATGGAATTGCATGCAGAATCCTGGCATGAATCATGAGGTGTATTTTGGTCAAGTACATGAGTTGTACTATTGTCTTGAAGTGAATGTCGAGGAGGGTCTTTGGGAACTCTGTCCAAACATGGTCAAGTTTATACTCATTTTTCTCAGTTTTATGATAAAAGTATGATGGTGATGTCAATTTTGTACTAAATTACTTTGTACGGAAGTTTTAATCCATTTTTCCTTATATGAGAGCCATAGTCTCATTCAGCATGAAAAAGAGAGTCATTGAACACCTGTTCAGAACATAATCAAGTTTATACTCGTTTTTCTCATAATTTTAAGAGGAATTCAGTGGTGTCCTATGTTTCCAAGTTTGAGCAGTAGAATTGAAGAGTGTATTCAAATTGTAATCCATTCATTGTAATTTTAGCATTTGAGCAATATAGAGTGGTCTCACTGTTTGGAAGTGGACTCAGAGATGTATCCCAATATGGGTGAAATCCTTCAACAACTCTTGTTTTCTTAGTTCTTTTATTTTTCGTTGTGTTATCTCTCATAAGTCTGCAATTTAATCATCAATTGATGAAGTTTTGGATAAGTACATAATTTCACATGTGTTTTTCAAATAGTAAAAAATAGTCATAATTTCTTAATCAGGTTGGATGTTGATGTATTTTTAAAGAGTAATTTGACATCTAAGAATTTTCATATCATTAGGCCAATAATAACCTGCATCGAGGATCTTATTTGTTGTTGTATATCCCCCAAAATTTCCTTCATCAGGACATTCATGTAGCTCTGATATGACTCTTTCTGCATCAAAATTTTCCAAACATATAAGAAGTACATCATCATAGTTCCTCCTGAAGAGAGTTTCATTAACAAGTTGGTACTTGGTAGACTTCATCCCGAGGTCCTTCCACTTTCTTGGTTCTAGATAGTGAGTAGCATATCCATGAGTTAAATAATACTTCATTTCGTAGTGCCAAGAGTCTGAGGTGACATGGACGTAATATATTTGTTCTTCAATCAAGGTCCCTTATTCATATAGCTTGTCCTCACTGTTAGTGTCTCCTTTTGAATCAACAACAAGCTTGCATAACCCTTGTCCTTTCAAAATTTTCGCAAGCTTGATTTCTAAATCAGACTCCTACAAGGTTGTCATCGAATTGGCCCTTTTCTCCCCTAGGTCCTTTTGTACAGGAAAATTTTTGACCACGGAGTAAGGTACTATCATCTTAGTTTTAAACTTCAATAGATAAGGTCTGATATGCTTTACTGCCTTGAAGACAATATAATCTTGTTTGCCTACTATGCGATAATCTATTTGTGTTCCCTATAATCCATAACTCATAAAGGATACTGGGAACTCATTTCCATCCTTTTTCTTCTGACCAAGGACAATTGTGAATGCAATATTAAATGAAAATGTGTAAAGGATGAAGTCTTGACTAAAATCGGGGCTTAGTAGGGATGGAGCCTTTGTTATTTCTTCCCTGATTTTTGTGAAATATTCCCTTTCCTTGGGACCCAATTTAAATTCAACATCCTTTTTTATCATATCTTGGAGTGGTTTGACAGTCTCAACGAAGCTTGGAACAAAACTCCTTACATAATTGATTTTTCCAAGGAAGGATTGCATAGACTTATTATTATGGGGAAATGAAATTTTGGCAATTTCTTTTGTCCTTTCTATCTCTATCATTATCACATCTTTAGAAACAACAAACCCCAAGAGATTTCCTTCATTTACCACAAAGGCATTTTTTTTTGGATTTAAAGAAATGCCATATTTTATGCCCCTAGTAAAAATATGCCTCAAATGATTCACATGATATTTTTTATCCTTACAGACTACAGTGACATCATCGAGGTAGACCACTATTGATTTACCAATTAATCCCCTAAATGTTATATCCATTTCTCTTTGAAATGTTTCCCCTACATTGATTAATCCAAAATGAATTCTTTTGTACGCATAGGTTCCCCACCTAGTTCTAAATGTTTTTTTCAATTGATCATTTTGGGAAACCAAAAATTGATTGTATCCTAAGAATACATCTAAGAGGGATAACATCTCATATCTAGAAATGCGTTGTAAAATCTGCTCCATTGGATGTATAGGGTAATTTTCCTTCTCTGAAGCCTTGTTCATATTTATGAAATCAACACAAATCCTAATATCCCCATTATTCTTCCTTATAGGAATTATATTGACAATACACAAGGTATGTCTAATAGGAAAAATCATTTTGGAAAAAAGGAGTTTATTTGATTATCCCTTCACCAGGGGCTTTATGTTGGGATGCATTTTCCTTATATTTCATTAGAAATGATTCACCTCAAGCTTCATCAGTATAATGTGCCATATAATTATAATACTAAAAGTTTTAAGGTCATCATATGTCCATGGAAATACATATTTGTATTCCTTGAAAAAATTAATGAAAGCTTGTTTTAATTGTGGAGAACAATTGGTATCAATATTTATAGTTTGTGGGTGGTCATCATTTCCCAAGTTGATGAATTCATACTGCATGGCTGAGTTGTTGATCTTGCAGTCAGTGACCTTGTTAATATTTTCCTGCAGGTCATAAATATTCTTGAGCCTCACCACAGTTCTAGGAATGGGATTGGTATGAACCTTTTTTCATTGGTTGTTTGTCATAGATGAACTTATGTTTGATCAATCAAGTCTTGTTCATGCTAATCTTCATCAATGGTTGAGTCCTTAAAGGTATTTTTCATGTGCAAGAAATTGATGATTTGTCTTTCATTATCAAAGACACTCCAACTGAAGATGTTATCAGGTACTGATGACCTGTATAATAATTCCACGAAGAAGTATCATGCATTATTCCTTCATATGGAATTAACTTAGATGCAACATTTTCCAACAAATTTGCATCATAATTAAAAGAATGAAGCATGGGAGTAATGTTAAGAGCTTCAAAATCTGTTATTAAATCCCATACCTCTTGTTGTTAGTGTTTAATATGGATGGAGATGCAATGGATATTGTTTCTTACATGTATAATCACAATTTTAGAATCTCTAAACACCTTTATCAACTTGACCTTAAGATCTATTGCTTTTCTAAATCCCTAAACCAGAGCCTCATACTCAGTAGTTTTGTTAATGCACTGGAATTAAAGTCTACATGCTATAAGAGTTTTCTTACCCTTAGAATCTTCAAGGATGAAATTAGAACCTTCTCCTTCATTAGACTTGGATCCATCAAAGAAGAGGGTCCACATGTTTGGGGTTATGCTTGGTTTCTTTTGTGGACATGGGTAAACTTTAACTTCAAAATTAGTCTCATCATTGATGTTAAAGTCTACATCAAGGTCAGTCTGTCCATGAAAGTTAGCATCCAACTTATCTACTATATTAAAATCAGGCTCAACAATTTGAGTGTAACGAAGGATTTCAGATTTCATGTATGATTTTGCATGAGGTGATATTTCAATGGTGAAATTTCCAAAAAAAAGTATCAGAGCTATAATTTCACAATATCAAGTGGTTAAACATGACAGGTTAATTCAGATCATTGAGGTTTGTGACCACATGTTTCATGTACCTCTCCCTCTCAACCCTTATCTGGTTCTACTTTTTTTTATGGGTTAGCCAGAGATGAGACCAATAAGTGGAAAAATATCCTTTAAGCATAGTTGAGAAGTCCATACTTAACAAAATTCCATACATATCCAAGACATCTACCATAATAATGTATATCATATGATTTACCTTTAGTTTGGAATCTAGTCTAATCAATACATTATTTAGTTCTCCCATGACCCTTACCGTTAATCGGTCCAATTGAATTATTTGGATATTAGATTCTTTAGGTTTGGCATTCAACTTATGATAAACTACATATGGCATTACATTAGAGGATGAACCTAAATCAACCATATAGTTATGAACATTTCGATTAAAAATATCAAAAGTTAACAGGAAAGGGGGAGTTGTGGACTTTGAATTCTTTCCTATCAAAGAGGAATCTATAGACAATTTCTTATGTGGATATTTCTTATCAGTCTTATTACTTTGAATTTCTTCCTCCTTTTCTTTGTTTCCTCCCTGATTACCTTCTCGGGTTTTGGTATGAGATGAACCACGCAAGTTTTTAATAATTTTTTCTTGAATTTGTAGGATCTTAAAGAGCTCAAAAAGAGAAATATTATCCTTTGTTCCCTTGACGTCTTCCATAAATTCATACTCCAATTTATAGGTTGCAGGGGAATGTGAAGGATTCTTATTATTAGGATAATTTTTGTGTGGAGTTATTGATGCACTGTCGGGTTCCGGGGTAGAAGTAGATATAGATTGGGATGTTTTAGTTTTACTCCTCGTAGTAAAAAAATTTTGGAACATGTGAATTACTTCCACTTATTCTTATTCTTCCCCCATTAGGTCACATGATACATCCGAGAAAGAATTTACTCAACCTAGTTTCTCCACTGAATACTTCAATTGATTTTGTTGTTCAAATTCTTCCTCTCCTCTCTCCTAGTTAGTGGATGTCTCATCATTGGTAGCCTATATTTTTAATGCTTTCAATAATTATTCCATATGGATACCTTCTCTAGGGGGATTAGGTCTTGTTTGTAGGAGGGGTGGGATTCTTATGAGGATAACTAAAGAATTTTTTAGGATTTGAGGGGCCTTTCCCACATTCTTGTTTATATCAATGATGTCATTGGAGATTTTCTTTATAATCCTTTGGAGGCTCTCCATATTAAGAGAGTCGTGATCCTTAGTTTCTTCTAAGGGTTTTGTTGAAGACACCTTAATCTTAGTATTGGATTTCTCTTTGTTGGATTCAACCCCTAGATTACCCTTTAGACTTAACATATCCTTTTCAACTTTAATAACTTATTTAACAGTGTATTCCAAGGTATTATTTTCATCTCGTTTCACAAACATTTCCATTGATATCGGAAAGGATGAAGAATAAAATTCAATTGACACATTTTCAACGGGTTTGGAAGCAAGAGGAATTTTATTTATCATTGTGAGGAATTATTGATTGAAATATTTTACCTTTTCCTTAGTTTCCTTCCTCATTCTAGATAGATATAATATTGAAGTTGTTGGGGATTTATCCTCAACAAATTTCTTAATGAAAGTTGTCTCAAAAGTATTTCAACTAGTGATAGAAGCTTGAAATAGAAAAAACGACTAGGTGGATGCTTTACCTTCAAAAGTGTAAGGGAAGATCCTACAAACAACATCTTCATGTTCAACATTTAATAACCTAATACCAAGCATGAATTTATTGGTGTGGTCTTCTGCTAAATTGCTTTTATCAGGGTTGAACTTAGGGAGAAAATTTTCAGGGTGCTTCAGTAAGGGATGAACTACCCCAAGAACACCAACAAGATCCTAGGATAACCATGGTTGATTATTTGGCTGATTTGCATTAGCTTGGGCAATACTTCCAAGGCTCTTCAGATTTTTCTCTTCAGTTTCTCCTTCAGGAGGAACTTTTGGTGTCTTGGGTGTAGAATGCGGTGGACTATGCATTTGATATCCATTGGCTAGAAGATAATTCTCGATATGAAATTTATATGAGTTGATTATTCCCCATAAAGTCTCAAAAAACTGATAGTTAGCAGAAGAAACAATTGAGTTTCCCACGTCAATCAATAGAATTTCAACACTCAATGTTTTGGGTTGCAATTGAGTTGGTTCATCTATGAAGGAAACTGTGAAATTTCAAGTCCAACATTTATTCTTAGATTGCAAGTAAGGACATGATATTGTTCTAAGAAGCGTTCATGACCCATATGGCTTAGTTCAATAGGTTGTGATGTTGCAAAATAGGACCTAGGCATGCTATATTGACCCACTTGTTGAGTAGGTGTCGGAACAAGGGTTAGCTATGGATTAATAATTTGCTTGGGTTTGAGGATTGGGTTTCACTTTGTGGTGAGGGGTTCCTCAACAGATTAGGATGGGTAGGATTTTTCAATTCTTTGCTAGCCATTCAACTAGATGGACCTCCTTCTAGCACCATTTCTATTGATGGGTTAGATTGGTCTGTCAAGTAGGTAATGGAGAGTTCTCGATAGAAATATCCAATTAGGCTCATTCTCGTTTGGAATATCACTTCTAACCATTCTGTGGTCCTGGTTTCCACTGGGTTAATTGAGATAGAGAAGACAATAAGATTGTTTCTCACAAGTTTAATCTAAATCCCAATCTAATTCTCTAGAGAAGAAATGAAATTAAAGTTCTTAATCTATCTCTATTATACTCTAATCTATCCTAATCAAGAGAAGGGCTAATAAAAATGAATAAGTGTTATTGAAAGAAGAAATATTCCATGTTGATAAACACCACATTAACATAATGAAATTGTAGATTTGATCACAATTGGTTGCAAATAAAACCTGTAACATCACCATTGTATTCATCAGAAATCATAATGATATGAATAATTCTAAACACAACACATAGAAATAATTCATAGGAAAAGCATTCAGAAAACAACCACAACAAACATGTCATCAGAAAAGTCCCTAATACGTTTGACAACCTTTATGATCCCAGATGCCTTCTGCTTCTTATTCATAAAGAGATAATAGTATCATCCATATGTAAAATATGCAAAAGTCCTTCTATATTACTAGGAGATCTCTTTTATAACATGAGTCTCTTTACATTATGTAACTTTCATCATTCTAGATGACAATAACCTCTTTTCGTTTCTTATTCTCTTACTATTAATTACTCAGACTTTTAAATTATAAAATTTTACAAACAAGTGGGAATGTCTCTTATTTCCTGAATTTGGATGATCTATAAAGTTGGACCATGATTTGTAAGCTTGGATGATCTTACTTATCCTTTCTGAATTTCTTTCCACAAGCTCCAACTCGCCATCGCATATCTTGTCATTGAGCTTTGTCTTAAAGTATTTCCTTGTTTTCTTTATAAAATATTTTTTCACTAACATACACTTCATTGGTTGGGTCATGTATTGATTGATGATTTCCTTGTCGATTTTTTCCAACACTTTGATTTCCTACTTGGCCTTCTCTATAATGGATGACACTTGGTTTGCCCTAGCTTCACTTGGTCCCACTACATTTACTTCTTCATTCAGTTGCATGTGGAACATATCTAGAAGTTCATCAGTTGTGGTCCACCTCCTTGTGCATGTTTGCTTGGCATTTCTTATATTTCCTTGCACATCCAGGTAGATGTTCTTTCATATATCCAACAACATTTGGGTTTTTTCCTACTCCCTTGTGGTAAACCTAAGCAATGTCGTAGGGGGTGTCTTGTATGAATTATGCCAGTCCTTTATCCTTTTGAATGCTTGTTCCATATCCTTGTATTGGCCTTTCATTTGTCCCAAATGATCTATTAATTTTGCAACTTCCTCATTGTAGGCATGGATATCCTTCAACTCCATGAAAAAATTCACCCATGTCTCTTTTAGTTGCTCATTAATTTTATCAACTTCTTCTTTAAACAAGCTCAATAATTTATTATCCTCCTTGTTGCCTCTTAGTCAAATTTCTTTCATTTCTTTTTCTAGGAGGGATATCCCATGACCTTGTTATTCCACTAGTTGATCCTTTTCTTTCCATTTTTGTTTCAGGCCTAATATCTTGTGAATATATCTTTTCCTGGTGTTCTCGATTTCCTCTACACGTAGTCGGTCTTTATCATCTACTTTGACCTAAAAATTTTGTTCTCGTTTATGCTTCTTTTCTCGCAGCTACTACTTCAGACCTGCTAATTTATTCTTATAATCTTCCACCTTGTAGTTGAGCTCATTAATCATGATTGCATTTTCTCTCGCAAAGGCATGTAGTCTTGCTATCGTCTCTTCTACTTCCTTCTACGAGTTCTTAGTTATGTTCCAATTAATGTTCCTTTTAGATTTTTTTTGTTCAGATGTCTCCATTTTATTTTGTCATTTCAATGACCTCCTTGTGATTCCCTATTTCGAATTGTTTTAATATAAATTCCCACAACAATTACTTCATCGTCAAACTCTAACAATTTTAAGGATGAATAATATAAATAAGAAGATATGACTTTCATGGGAGTTGTTGGGTTTAGAGGAGAGGTTATTATTGATACAAATTTGGTCGATATGGGGTGGAAGTTCAACTTCTCTCCTCTTCCTCCTCCTCCTTCTTCAACTCTGTAGTGTTGTGTGCTTCTTATGAAGTTCTTTCTCATTCCTCAGTAGCCTTGCAAGAAGCTTCTTCAAAAAAAATTCTTTGTTTCTCCATAGCTTCATGGATGGCTTCATCCCCTTCTGCTTCATGGGATTTTTCATCTTTCATGGCCTTGTGAGATTGGGCCTCCTTTGCGGCTTTACAGTCTTGGTATTCTTTCATGACATTATGGGTTGTTTCAATCTCTTTGGGTGATTTTCCTTGCTATTATTTTGTCTAGCCCTTTCTTCCATATCAAAGAATGTTCTCATCACCTCCTCATCTTCCTCTTTCCATGCTCTTTCATTTGCATCAATATTTTCCCAAGTGTCCATTATTACTTTCTATATTTGTTCATGGAATTATATTTTCCTTCCTTCTTATTCTGCAGAAAAAGAGTCAATTTGGTTCATGCCTAATACTATACTTTTTTATATGATCTTTTCCTCACATAAGAGTTCTTCTTCTTCTCTTTTTTAATTCATGAAGGGGGCACCATATTCAAGGTTTTTAATGGTTATACATGACATCCTTGGGGTCATGTTTCTTCGATGTCCCTGTAAACAAAATAATATCCTTATGAGATATGACTTTCTTCCTTTCATGTAGGATGCTCGTTAAGGTGAATTTCCCTATCTTGAATGGGAAGTTGGGCTAGCTTCTCTTGTTCGCAGTTTACAGGGTAGATGTTATACCTGCTTCCATTTTTTGGTATGCTACCTCATGGGATAGAATCTTATTAGATATGTATATAAGAAATGGATGTTGTGGAGAATTATAGTCATNACCTATCTTGAATGGGAAGTTGGGCTAGCTTCTCTTGTTCGCAGTTTACAGGGTAGATGTTATACCTGCTTCCATTTTTTGGTATGCTACCTCATGGGATAGAATCTTATTAGATATGTATATAAGAAATGGATGTTGTGGAGAATTATAGTCATAGACATGAATGTCGATATAAATTCTCCCCAGGTACCAATTTGTTATTTATTGCAAGGTTTCTAATGATCTCATTGATATTATCTATAGGGTCTAGCCAAAAATAATTGATACAATGGTGTTGTAAATAACTCACATATTTGATAAAAGTATTCTTGATACCTGCTTGTCCATAGGTTAGAGAAATATATGAATTGGGGGTGATTTTAGAGTCTAGTTCTAATTCATCTCTTGATTAAGAACATATGCACAAATAGCATCAATGAGAAAGGAAGACATGCAAAAACTCAATTGTGCACATGTGTGTATCTCCTGGAAATTGATACAAATGTTGACTAATAGGATCTATGCCCAGTTGAACACTGCTCCCTTTTTCTTCACTTTGTAGACCATGGATATCCATTCTTGTTTAAAGTATATGCAATTCTCTTCCCCATATAGTCTGCAGATCATTTTGATTAGCAATTGATATGGAGGCTTGAGATATTGGGTATCATATACTCTATTGAGTTTAGAGATAAAGGGTGTTTATTCATCCCACCAATATTAGAGAATTTCCAAAGGCTTCGACTTCTCTTTAGCAAAGGTTTCTAGGAACTCCTTGTTCAGAAATTCCAATGCTTTCGACAGTTTGTAGATCATAAGAAAACTATTTGGATTCAAAGGGGATATAGCGTTTCCTTTCTTGTTGGTGATGGTATGTCCCTATGTGTTTACATTTTCATAATACCATCTCAACACTTCATTGTAGGGTAATATTTTAGGCTGAGCGATGATAATATGAATGTTTCTTCTTTATGTGTTCTGATATACTATAAGGTCTAGTTCATTCTTCTAGAACTCTCTATTGTAGAACATGATATATATCTCTTCCCATGTACAAAAACAATGAAGATCAATATTTTGACTAGTATATGATATTTGTTATTCACCTAGGCTTCATATCTGAGGTGTTATGGATGATTGTGGAGCTATTGATTTACAACCTGCATCTTTCAACATTTCATTTCTTTTTAGACCTATAGGATTCACAAATTCATAAGTTATTTTAAGTTTATCAAACACACAACTTCAATTCACAAATCTTA
>JASDQU010883241.1:5305-28413 GCA_032191745.1 Picea mariana
TAAGGCGGATGTAAGAAGACCTAATAGAAGCTTCCGCTTCTAGAAGGATCTTCCTCTAGATGCTTCTCTTGATAGACATATTTAGTATAAATAAGGGTCGAGGGTATGAAAACCCTAGCTTGGAGATTATTGTAACAGAGCACTGGTCGATTGGAGGTTTCCCCCTCAAAGAGGCCTGTGAACATTGCTTTCTGAATCAAAGTGTTATTTCTGTTGTTGTTCTTATATCATTTCTGTGTTATTGTGGAGATTATGCTGGATATATTATTGTTTTTTTGCCATTTCTATCATTTTATTTCTGTTCTTCATATTTATTATATCTGGTATCTTCCAAGTTCCAAGAAAACGTCATGAAGAAAAAGAGAAATAAATACACATATTCAATTTTTTTTAGAATCATAGTGACACATACCATGATACTCGGACTCATTACCTCATGGAGAAAGACCTACCACTACTTTAAAACTAGGTCGATGGCATGGGTGTTACTTTTGTCAATAGATGGGATGCACTGAAGAAAGGATGGGCCCTCTAGGGCCAAGCTCAAGTCAATATGGCTCTCGGTACTCCATGTGTAGGACTTGTGGGCCTTGATACATAATCTCCTTAGTTATCCCTAGGATAGGGGATGACATCTGGCTCCAACTTGGGGACATGTGCTCACCATAGAGAGCATGAGAACCTCAACATTTTGGGTATGTCCTATGACCTCCTAGATCTCAACAAAAATGATCTGTAATCTCTTGGGGTGGTCATATCACCCCTAGCACATATATGGAAAAATGAAATACAAGTAAGAAATCATCTATACAAATGGAAATACAACTACTCTATCATGAAATGCAGATGGTATATACAATGAATGCAAATGCCTATCTACTTACCTCTTGGTTGAATACTAGGTGCACTCAAATAACCAATGAAACCATCCTAGCAACGTCTCATAATACCTTCCTTTGTGCTTCATCATAAACCAAAACAATGATAAGTCCAACACAAAAATATAATGAGTTATAAAATGTATTATATCATCGGAAATCGTAAAATCTAGCTCATGGAGGTGGGAGGGAGGGACAAAATCATGCCAATTCACACATTTAGAAAAGTTCTCAATCCATCTCATAAATGGATCGTGAAAAATAAAAATTTTCAATAGACTGACTCAAAGAGTCTGAATATTGGCTACCTTAGATGTTTTCACAATCTGTGGTCTGGGAAGGAACTAGCAAGAACCTAGGGGATGGCTAACAATTTCTTAAGGGAAGGCTAGAAAATTGAGATAAAAAACTTCTTCTTGAGGTATTCATCCTACCCTTGAATTCTAAAAGTAAGTTTTTACTCAGAGAAAACATAATACAAAGGACCTTCTTCCCAACTACACCTTTAGTGATACAGCAAGATAAAATAATCAAAGGGAGTTGGAAGACATTGTCATAAGGATCCTTCTTTGGGAAATCAATGTCTTTTCCTTTATCAATATCCGAGAACAACGATGGTTGATAATATTATTCATGAAATAAATCCAAGTTCTCAAAGGAATATTCATCAGAATCCTCAAGGTATGACCGAAAATCATCAGGAGAACATAGCACTAGGTCATTCTTGGGTGTCTGAAATGTTTTTGTAATCATATCATATCCTTGTTGCCAAATGTCAAATTTATTAGTAACCTCATATGATAGTTGTAAAGGAAACTTTTGGAAATGACCCCCAATGTTGTAAATGGGATCCCCATCATATCTAATCACATCCCATTTACGCTTTCCGACATCTATGAATTCATCAATATTATCAACATAGTAATCAAGTTTATCATAACATGAAGGGATTAAAACATCCAAGGGATCCTCTAACACTTCTTCACTTTCCAAATCATAAAATAAAACTTCATCATACTTTTGGAAAGGAAAATAACTTATTGTTCTTACTTCTTCATGTGCAGGAGCTTCGAGGATTTGGATGAATTCATTAGTATGATGGAAGAGCATGCATGATTGTTTCGTCCTCGTGACTTGTTTCTGCATATTCAGCTTCATAATGAGGAGGATCTCTCTTGTCCAAATATTTCCTTTCTTCTCCCCTTTCTGAATTATAGAACAAGGTGTCATCAAAAACTTGGAAGGGAAAGTGACTAACTTCATCCTCTTCTTCTTGTGCAGGGGGAATAGGCTCTTGAATGACTTCATCAGAGGGAGGAGAATACATCAATACTTCATCATCGTGTTTGATATATTCAGGCTCTCACTCTTCAACCACGTTTTCATCATCCTCGACAGAAGAATGAGTAACCTCTTTCTCTTCTTCATGGGATTGGAAAACCTCATTAGGATCCTTCTCCTCAACCTATTTTCGGTCGATGACTTGTTCCACTTTTTCTTGGAAATTACCAGTAAAGGTGCCAAGGGAAACTAATGTCTCCAAAATAAGAGTATCTAGGGTAAAGAGGTGTCTTCCCTTCAACAAAGAGATATTTTCATCGATTTCTATATCCATGTTATAAGTTTCATTGAGTGTTTTCGAGTTGTTTTTACTGAGGAGAAACCCTAAATGCACCACGAGTGCATTGGTATAGAGGTAAGTAAGATATTTTCTTGAGGTTGATGGCTTATAGCAATTTTCCATAGAAAATTTTCAAACCGATCTTGAAATTACCTGATAGTCTCATTCTTAGTTTGTTTTACATAATCAAGCCTTTTTAGTAGTATTTGGATATCCTTCAATTTAATACTCCATCTCTTGAGAAAGGTTTACTCTCTAGCATTGCCATGCAGAGTGGAAAAAAAACATTTCATTGCCAAATCCTCAACATCATCACTGATAGGGTGGTGTTGAAAGAAAGCCCAAAAAGTATCCATGTGATTGTCGGCTCTAACCCCATCACTACCAATGAATCTAGGGAGTCATTTTTCATACCTCTAGGGAATTTTTCGAGGGTATCTCGGGATTTTACTCATGTCTAATGATTTGAAATTTCTCGGGTCCCATTGAGAAGCCATGGTTGGCTTTTTCATTAGTGGAGTTGCCAGATAATCCTTCTAGGGATCATCAAATAGAAAAGAGGGAATCACCCTTAGTGGCATCGCCAGGTAAGCTTTGTAAAATAGAGAATTTTGAAGAAAGGCTTACCAAAAAGTATCTTCTTTGAGGACAATTGACTCACTATTCACCAGGAGCGGTGCCAAAATGTTATCGCGCAATTTGTACTTGCCAAAAACCAAAGGAAAGTGATCACTAAATTGGTGTAACAAGAGGTTGTCCTATCACTGTCACCTAAACAAGACACCTCTTTCTATTTAGGGGTAGTACCCCAAGGGAGACGTCCCCAGTGACCTGGAGGTTTGAAAAGGCTAAGGTAAGAGTATCAAGAAAATACCACCCCTCTCACAGGTCATTCTGATCAGAAAGTCCCAAGGGTTTTAATAAGATGAAGCCAAGTATTACTTAAGTGTACCTTCTCAAAACAATATAACAAGAAAAACACTATTTGCAAGTACTAGTTGATGTTAGTGCTTCATAAAACCATAGAATTTGAATAAAATCATAAGATTTTATAAAAGATGAAGAAACATAAATATTTATAACAGAAATGTATATATAGTAATAGCTTCACAATTATCCCTCAATAAAGCTTCAATAATGACAAAAAATGATAACCTAAAATTGGCAAAGTGCTAGTATTTGTCAGAAGCAATGAAGGAAATGTAAAATCAGCTTTAAAATTTGATTTTAAGGTGATTTTGCTTCTATTAGATATGGTTGTAGCAATATTTTGCAATAGCTGCAAGATAGTTAGTAGGTTAGTCCAATCTGAGGTTAGAAATGGTTAGTAAAAATCTTGAAGTAGATGGTTTAAAGGTTGTTTTAGTTAATTAATCACTTTGTAAGGTATGAACTAGTGCCTTTAGGGTAAATGGAGTCACTAGTGTAGTGGAAATTCTTAGAGAAAACAAATGATAATGGGTGAGATAAAGAGAATAAGGAGGATGGTTGAGGTGTTAGTAACCTAAGGCCTCAATCATCCAAAACCCTAGAAGCAAAAAGTTGCTAGGAAGTAGGTAACCCTAGGCCCTAGTGATTTTCCTTCTTCTTTAGGTCAAGATTGAAATAAAATATGAAATCTTAATGAAGAGATAGTACTAGAGTAATACTAAGGTAGGGATCTAGTATATCCTTCAAGGCAGGTGTCATCTAGAAAAATCAAGTAGGTGAAGAGTTATTAATAGAAGGACAATAACATGTTCTTTTCTCCTAGGGTTTCACACTAGAAATTTCATAATCTTATAAATGAACTAGTAAAAGATACCATAACCATTCAAAAGAAAGAAGCATTTCAGATTTCTACTTACTTCACCAAGAATAATCTAGTCACAAATCCTAGTTGAAGACTTTCCACCATGAAAATGCAAAAATACACCAATAAAAGCTCCTACCAAGAGTTGTGCACCAAATAGTTCAACCAATAAGCCTTAAAAGAGGCTGAATTTTAGACGTCACACTTGTGTGAGTGAAATATGATGAAAAATACAAGGGATTGTTCCCTTATTTATACAATACAAATGACTTTTAATTACATTTTAGGTCAAAAAAGGCCGACATGGCCAGTTTACATCAAACATCCATTTTTACATAAAATTGAAAATAAAAACCTATATTTTATCATTTTAAGGTGACATCATGCCCTTCCTAGGGTGATGTTAGGCCCCCTCTTGGAATGCTAGGCCTCCAAAGTGAAACGTTGGGGTTCACAACCCCTTATAAATTGCCACACATGTCAACCAAAGCTATCCTCATGCCTAAAAACCAAATTGGATGATGTCAAGGCTCTGAATGATGACATCAGGGGCCTTCAAGGGCCAACATCATGGTGGGAGGTAAAGAACCCTTTGGGTCTAGGCCTGGAAAAGTGACTCTGGTGGAACATCCTCCCTTTTCTCTGGTGCAAGCCTCCGATTTCTCTCTGCCCATGGATGGGGTCTCAACATCCATCTGGTGGGCTTCTGGCCCTATGGAGGTCCAAGATAATCATCTCCCCATATGTACTTGTCTGTCGGGAATGGTCTTGCAACTACAAAATCACTCCCTCCATGGGATCATGCGTCACAGGGATCATAGCAATGTCAATAACATATAATAATCAAGCTACCCAAACATGTGAATCAAACACCCTTTTACCCAGACAACTCTCATCACCACCCAACCCAGAAGTTAGGTGTTCTCAACACTCTAACCACAAGAGCCTTAATAATTTTCGATGACGATATTCTAGTGCAATAAAAATATCACCTCTATAGGGTTTTTAAAAGCATAGGATACAAGGACAAGCCCATTAAGAAGATGATAAACAAATCCTTAGATAGAGAAAGTAATGGACCTAAACCACCTAACAACCAACCCCCAGTACTATAGCCTACCTCCTTTATATCCAAGGAATAACTGATAAGATTTCCAATGTCCTCAAAAAGAAAGAGATTAAACCTCCTTTAAAACCTCAAAAACCATCAAACAAAAAATGAAATCCATTAAAGATGAACCTGACCATAGTAAATGTAAATGCGTTTACAAAATAGAATTCTCTTATGGTAAATGCTACATAGGAGAAATTGATCATTCCTTTTAGATCAGAATTAAAGAACATGGACCAGATATCAAAAATGAATGTACGCGCACCTCAGCTTTAGCTGAACACTCCTTTTCTTCCAAACAACACATATGCCTAGAAGACACAAAATTTTTAGCCAAGGAAGATTACTTCTTCAAACGCAGAATCAAAGAATCCATCGAAATACTTAAACACCCTAACAACTTAAACAAAGATAATGGCCTAGAAATCAACGAAAACTGGGTTCCTCTGATCCAAGAGAGACGTACCAGGTAATTTCCCTTTAAAAACCCTAAAAACCTAGGTCCCTCTTTCTCAACTAAAAACTATTTCTCAATATTAATAAACCTAAAACCTAAAACCTTAGTCTCAATATTCACAACCTTTCTCCCTTAAAACCTTGTTCCTACTTTAATATTTCTCTAAAATAAAATAATTGAAAATAAAAATAAAATGTAAATAGAATAATAATTAAAATAAAAAATAAAAAATTGATTCTGAACTTTACATCATTAAAAATTGATTATAAACATTACATCACTAATTATTACCTTAATACAATTTAATAAAACAAATAACTAACACAATAGGTATCGTTAATAAACTTACCTTATAAAATCAAGAAACCTCTTATAAAAATATCTAAGTCGATAATTTACCTTAATAAAACTCTATAAATAATACATTGAAATTAATAATAAAAAATTTACAAATTAATTAATAATTTAATACAAAAAAAAACCCTAATCTTTTTAAAACATTTAAGCCGACTTCAAGACTTTAGTTTCTCCCTCGTAGTTTACTATTTATCTCTACTCTTTGATTTAATGTTTACCCAGGCTTAGATGTCCTGATGATGGGTCCTGATATGGACTCGAAACATCGACCTTTGATTAACAAAATTGTGGTTCCTATGATTCCTCCAGACGTTATACTGTTTAACAATCTAGGTTTGGAGAGGTCTCAGGATGTCCTATTGGGATAATCCTCCTCAAGTGTGGGGTGTTTCTGGGTGAATACCAATCTAGGTCATGTAAATGCATGAGATGGTGTGGGGAATGTTTGGGCAAGGGGTGCAGTGATAACAGGGAAATGTAGGTCCTACCTGCGGGTGCCTCTACAGAGGGTGAGTTGCACCTTGTCATGGATGAAATTGATTTCTATCCCATTCAATTCCTTTTTACTGTTTTTCTTATTGCTTTTTCTTTCAAGAGAATAGTTGGAGGACACTTCCCTGGCATGGTGACCAGTGGTGACAACATTACCCACAAGCATTTCACAGAGATGAGAAGGTTGGCTCGTGATGAGACCATGTTTCTCTTGGCCATGCCACCAAGAGAAAATACCCTGGAATGGTGACCAGATGAATATTAGTGTGATATTTCTACATTCCCATGGACCTAATAGTCTAGCTCATGATGAGACCCCCTATCCACCAACTAGGTCTTGAGTTTTATTTTATTTTATGGGTCCCCTATTTTCTTGCTGAGAATCCTTTTATTTCTTTCTTGGGGATCCCTGGGAAAAGCATCTCGAGGTTTGATATTGGATTTTAAATTTTTCCATCTACTTTTACCCTCTGGGCCTTGTTGACAGGTGAAAATGACTATCCGTCAATTGGAAGAATGAGTCCGGTCTGGGGTTGTCTAAATAACCCAAGTCATTTGGTGTAACTCGTTCTGACGGGTTTAATGGCTCCATTGGCCAATCTAAAAGTCCTAGAAGAAATAAATAAAAGAAATAAAAGAGATGAAACAACTAACTAATTACTAAACACTATATATATGTGTACATGTATATATATAACTATTGTAGATGATATTTAAACAACAAATCTACCTATCTTATTTATGTGCATGATATACAAGTTGCGAGTTTTAATATAAACTCACGAAAAATCTATGTAAAGATGGTTTCTTTAACAAAAGCAGATAAAGAAAGCACATAAACTATTTTTTGTTTTCTCTTTATTAATCCAAATTTAAAAAGATACTATGACACATGAGTATGTAGACGGTCAAAGCCAGACCATATATTAGAGTTTCAAAAAAAAATAAACGATAGAAAGAAATAAACTAACCTATCAATGAGTTAATCAACATGAATCCAACATCTGTATGATTATAGAATGTCCAGCCAGCCTGTCCAAGAGATAAATCTGCAGTAAACCTTGATACTGTTCACAATAAATGCAAAACAATATATTGACTGTTGAATTTTAATGATAGAATGATGAGATGCAAATAATCGCTGTGGTATTTGTGATTGCAAGAAATTACATTTAAGATAAATCTAGCTGTAACAACATGCTTTTAATCATTCAACAAAATTTAAACGAAAAATCTTATCATTTAGGTTGAACGAATGACCACTCTTTTCAATATCTGAAGCATCAAAATGTGGACAGTATTTTAAAGAGATTATCCCAATGCCATAATATATTGTGAAAACAAAATCTATCAACAACTATTGATTTATCAAAATAAACAAACCATAAACAAAAACAACATTTGCAGAGAGCTAAAGATGAAATGTAAATATATGTTTCGTTCAAATTCGTGAATGAATCGTCAACCTTCAGCCCGAGGCCGAGATGATTCATTACAAAAACTACGAGTTTTTAAAGGGTTCAGAAAAGCTAATTGTCTTATCTTATGAGATAATATTAAATCTCCACAATCATCTATTGATTACAAAAATAGGGGGGAATATAACCACCCCAGATCACACTAAATCTCTAAAAACTAAAAGAGCTTGTACCTGTTTACACAAAAATAAGCCATGGATATGGATAATAATCCCAGAAATTCTTCATATCATATGATCACCATAAACTGCTAGATATCCTAAAAGAAAAATATGAAATAAAGAAATTCAGATATTCATTTAACCAATATTTTCCAAATTTTGAATAAGAATAGACTAGCTACAGAATCTGTTGATTCTGTAGCTAGTCTTATTTTAGCAACGAAATCTAATTTATTCTATGAACAAGAATATAACANAAAATGATTCACATGATCTCAGAATTGATCATCGTTGTTACACTCTCAGTGTTTTTTACTATGATGTTTCTTGTTGTTTTCAAATGTTTTCCTTGTCTTTGAACAATGGATTTGAGCCTATGATTTTCATCTATTAGGGGTTCAACCTGATCAGTAAGAGTTTTGATTTGCAATTGTAAAATGGGTATGTCTGCATAATATTTGTAAATCCAGAACAGACAAGTTTCACATTGTGAATCTATGACGGTCGTTTGAGAATACCCACGGTTGTGTGTCGGACTGTGTCCACTACTGCCTTTAAGTTTTTTATCAAACTTGATACCCATAAATCCTTGAATGTGTTTCAAACAGGGTGGCAAATTATCCACGAAATTGTAAGCCTGGTCGGGAAACGCTTCGAAGGAAGGAGGGTCTTCTTCAGCCAAGAATATCTCGATCTCCGAGTCTGAGCTTTCATGGATCTTGATCGTTTTGATCAAGCTCACATGAGAGTTTGGTTCATTTCATAGTTTCCTTGAGATCAACCTACCTACCCTTTTATTTTCAAAACTTAAATCAATATCACCTTTAGATGGTTTGCCCACAGGTCTGTTTGCGTTCTTAGCAGAAGCGTTAGGACATCAGCGTTGTTCATGGCTCTGCTCAACAAATTTTGGGTCGGGTATAGGCTTACTAAGGGTGGTCGTAACACAAGCATGTGTAGATGAAGGAAGTTCTCTGGAAGGGACCAAGGTTTCCTCTATCATGGGTTTATCAACCTCTACAACATTAGATTTAACAAAACAATTTCTGGTTAGGAAGGCATTCCAGTGATCATTTTGTAACTTTAATTGATGTATCAATAGTATCTTTATCAAACCATGGTGGAACATGCTTCAATCCAATTGTTTTCTCTTGTACCTCTTTGCCATTTTATACAGCCTTCTCCATGGGTAATAGGGCATATTTAATTGAAACCCGATGAAATTCATTAGCAAACGTATATGATATAGAAAAACAAAACCAAAATGGCCTTTGCACGTCATGAATTGTTTCAATACTGCTAGCAAGACATGCCACTGGGTTTTCAATAGAGACATGGGCATACCTTTGTCGCAGCAATTGATTTTTCGAGATGTGAAGAAAAGGCTCCACGGAACCTCCTCGACCTTGGCATTTTTGAACCACTTCTTCCTTCTCAAAGGAAGACCTGTTGCTTGACCTAAAAATTACTCTGTGACCTTGACCTAAATGTCTCCCACCTTGGCTCGACATCCGTCAAAAGAAAGGGCGAATTCCTAAGTGGTTCGTAAGTTAAAACCTTGGAATTTCTCAATAAAATCAAGCCAACCTTAACTCTCAAGATCCTCCCTTGCATCATCACACAGGAATAGGTTCTAAGAGACATTGGGTTCAATCCTGATGACCGGGGCCATGGGGATACAAAAGGCAGACAATAAAACATAGTGAGTAGGGAGGGTTTCTAGGAGAAGACTAGAATGACATTTCAGAACCAAAACTCATCAATACCCTAGTGCATATGAACAAAGGTTCTTCAATACCAGATGAAGGCATTTCATGAAATGAATTCTAGGAGTACATGTGAAACCCAAGACTTAGCTCGAGGTGATGGGATTATCATTGTCGGACTGCCACCTCCCATAAGGTATAGGCCACGACCAGGTGCATTAAAAATTATCATTGCGCAACGAGGTGGGTTTAGTTTCTAAAGTTTAGGACGGGGAAAAATTTATAAACCAACATGTAATGACAAGGATAGGCATGACCAAGAGCCATAAAAATATATATCATGGTTTAAATCAAATAGATCATTGGTGATTCAAATAACAACCCAAAACATGCTTCACATTTGAGGAGTCAATAAAGAATATGAGCTTCATAGCAGGAAATAATCTTTATTAACAAAAACTATAGAGCCATCCACCTTTCATAAGCTTTAGATAAAGAGGTAAAAACTTCGTTCATGCTTTCAGTCATGAATGAAGCATGAAAACAAAAATATTAGGAATAACCAAAA
This sequence comes from Picea mariana, assembly GCA_032191745.1. Taxonomy (NCBI): domain Eukaryota; kingdom Viridiplantae; phylum Streptophyta; class Pinopsida; order Pinales; family Pinaceae; genus Picea; species Picea mariana. Next base: position 15,927 of record JASDQU010883241.1, read on the forward strand.
GATCACAATTATGGTTTCAAAAATTGCTTATGAAGAACAATAATCAAATGACCCCCAAATAGGTAGCCAAATGCTTACAAAAAAGTTGAAAATATGTGGGGCTGCCAATAGGCCTTTATCCCCTTCTTCCCACAAGGCAAGGTACAACACTTACTATCTTGGAAAACCCAATGCCTAAAAAAATGTAGGGGATAGATGAGAAGAAAAATGATGAAAAGTGATAAGTATGGAAGGAATGGACTATGACCTTTCATAGACCCACCCAGTGGCATCTCATCCCTAAGGGTATCAACTTACTAGGGAACTCTACTGTGCCCCCCAGGTATAGGCAAGTTAAAAGGAATAATTTCCAAGAAAACGTCATGAAGAAAAAGGGAACTAAATGCACATATTCAAATGTTTTGAGAATCAGAGTAACACATACCATGATACCCAGACTCATTACCTCATGGAGAAAGACCTACTTCTACTTCAGAACCAGGCCGATGGAATGGATGTTGATGTTGTCGATAGATGGGAGGTAGTGAAGAAAGGATGGGACCTCCATGGCCAAGCTCAAGTCAATAAGACTCTCGATACTCCATGTGTAGGACTTGTGGGCCTCAAGACATAATATCCTTAGTTATCACTAGGATAGGGGATAACAGGCACAACCACTTCTTCAACCTTTGATTGAACAGGAAGTGAGAAAAAATGGTCAAGAGACACATCACTCCCCAAAACAAGAGTGGTGTTGGACAAATATTTCATCAGCACAACTGGTGGTTGAACATGATGTGAGATAACATGGTCAAGAGACACATCACTCACAAAAATGAGAGTGGTGTCAGTCAAAGATTTCATCAGCACGACCATTGTATCAACCAAATAAGGATTAGATTGTTGGGAAACCAAATATGACTTAGAACCCAAAGGGCCATCATACAAAGCCCACTCTTCTCATACCAAAGCAGTAGTAGGGAAAGAATGAGTTAGGTGACCTCCTTTTTGAAGTCTACAAGGGAACTTTGGATTATGTCCTATACATCTAGGCTTCTCAATCGTATAAATACCCCCAACATGACTTGTAGTGGATGGTTTCTTTCCCCTAGTATGACTTGCAGAGGATGGTGACAGGTCTCCAACATGGGTTGGTGACTTAATTCTAGTATGACTTGCAATGACTAGACTAGCACTTCCAGCATGACTTGCAGTGACTGGTTACGGCAACTGAGACCATGCTCTAGGTAAAACCTGGTCTTGAGACATCGCAAGATAAGAAGGGTTATGGTATATACCATGACCTTGTCTGGTAGGATAATATCCTCCTCCCAGCTGACTCATTCAAGGTTGTAAGGGAATCATCACCGAGGAATCCACTTGTGAGGAAAAAGCGATGTGTCAAGGATTACTCAGGTGAGGATATATGTTTCCCCCAAATAAAGGAGATATGTGTAGGGTGTTTCCCATACTATAAAACTGATGAAACCCCAGGATGAAACACCAGAGGATGGAGGGAGGTTTCCCATGATAAAAGCATCCATAGGAACTAGCATAACGAAATAAAGATAGATGGGCAGGATGTAAGAATTAGAAGGAATTACCATTTGAGCATTTGATCCTACAAAAGAAAACATAGGATTGGGTGCAACAGAAGGAGGATTACAACCCCCTAACCTAAGAGTAAGGAGGCAGCATGCCCCCAGACCCAAAACTAGGATTCACATAAGACGACGAGACAGAGGATGGAAAGTATGAAGTCATGTTTGACATACCAAAAGAGAAAGGATTAGAGGCCCAAGGTATTGTCTTAGTATTATGATTCAACATACCACTCAAAAATACAAAAATATTCATCCCCATGGACTGAGAAGAGACCATGGGATGGGTAGCACTAACTGAGGGAGTCGCAAGAGCTCCACCAACCCTAGTGGTCAAAACTCGTGACACAATACAAAATATTAAGGCCAACTAACAATCGAAGAGAACACTCCTAAATAAATCTAAAATCCAATGCACACAAACAAGATATAATGGTTGAAAGGGACCTCCCAAACTAAAGTAGGTATGCCTCACCCAAGAGGGGCCTGAGACTCTACAAAAATAGAGTGGAGGTTTCAAAATCAGTTATAAGGATCCACATAGGCTTCACAACACATTCTCTCAGATCTCTCCGAAGGGGAAATCCTCCATAAAGTATGTTTTTTGTTCAATCTCTATCTAACTCAGAGTACCTGTAGAATAACCCATGCAAGTAACCTATGTGGCTACCTAGGTCAAGCAACTAGAGTCACCATAATATAACCAATGCTTAGGCGAACAGTCACAAGTCTAGTCCACCATATGGGTAGGGTACAAAAGCCAAAAATCTTGAAAGTGTCACCTCTCAAGGAGGTAAAGGCACTAGCAAGACCCACAAATACGAATAGAATGCTAGAAATATCTCTAATGCTAAGAATGTATTAGAGGTATATCTCTACAACCAACTTCATGCAACCTCCTTCTTAACTCTAGTGTGAGTGGATCCTCCTGATAACATCAATTATACAATGGGTTTAACCACTCCCTGGTCAAACACATACATTTAGGTTTATAGCCTTGGAGAAGTTTTCTCACAAAATCCTATTCCAAGACTCTAGGTCCTATACTTGTTTGTGTACCTTGAAAAATAAAATCATTTCTAATTGATTTTAATTATTCAACATTAAATTTAATGGTTTTTTCTTACTCAAGAGGTGTTATTCTGAAACTGGTGGTATTATGACTCTATGTATATAAAAATAAGCAAATACAAAAATGTTGCTAAGTACTAGTCTTGAATTTCAAAGAGGTGGTATACCTCTAAATGTTGTTTCCACAATGTAATATCTACAAGTTCAATGAAGTGGAATCTTTCTGAATATTTCAAAATCAATGCTAAGTAACCAAAAGTGCAAATTCCATAAGTAAAATGCAAGAAAGAAAATATTTTTGTATTTTCGATATAATAAAAAGAAAATGCAAGGAATGAATAACAACCTCATAGGCATACCCTACTACAAGAAAAAAGAGACAATCCAAGCAGGATACCAAGAAGCAACTACCCAAGCCAGTATGTAAGGAAAACAAATGGAAAAATGACAATAAAGGAGTTCACCCAAAAATTCAACAATAAAATGGCTTCCTATCACTCTACAAACACTTAACAGTCAAAATAGGGACCCTAGAATACTCAACAACGAGTAAAATTGACCCAACAAACATCAAAATCATCCAAAAATACTTAATATATGATGTATGCATGTTTTCATGGAATAGATGTGTATATACACACCCTAAATACAAATAACTCACGTATGTATGCAACTGTCAAGGGAAAACCCACATATGCCAAAAAATACAATGTCGGGGAAAGGGTTAAGCCAAGAAACGCATATGCAAGGAATGATACAGGTTGTCAAGCAACAAGTGACACAAAAATAGTGGAAAACAAAGAGCATATCATGGATTAAAAACACCCAATACCCCAAAAATGAGATCTCCCCAGTGGAGTCATCAATTTTGTTATGAGGAAAATATCTCTATGGCTAGGGGAATACTACAACAGATGGAGTGACAACTAGAAATAAAATCTAATCTCAAATATGATATATAAATGAAATGATAAAAAGAGAAGGCTAGGATCCTACCTCGTCTGGACGTTCAAGGAAGACCATCGTTGAGCACACGACCCAAAGAGTTATATATGCAACTTGTCCTCAACAACCAAGATACGAAAGCATGTGGTGATAATATTTAATGTTAGCATATAAATTAGCATAATTCATTAACATACATAACAAATATGCTCATGGAAAGTAATTCAAATATTTGAAAGATATCAATTGGATGCGAAAAGAGTATTTCTATTACTGTAACCAACAAAAGTACATAGGTGACAAGATTTTATAATGACACATATTGGAACCGAGAAACTAAGTCCCTCTAGTTGGTCCTCCACCACTTCAATCCTCCACAAAGGCAAGCTCACATGTAGGAGTCAATGAGGTTCTCCATCACAATATAGGAAGAGCTCGGGGGTTGAACACAAGAAGTTCATACTTTCAAGGACAAAGGGATGCAGACTCAATATGAAGTGAAATTTATCTAGAGTATCTTTACTCTCAATGATATGTTCAATGTCCTCAAGACTTGGAGATAACTCAATTTATAAACTTTGAATGGAATTAAAAGGTCGAATTGGAGCGTTTCCATTATATGGAAGGTCAAGGATCATGGATCTTGTGACATGGCATGGAAACCTAACATATTTTTTAATTTCTTAGAACCAAACCCAATGTATGCAGCCTGTAGTGGAGAAACCTACATATACGTGAGTTGTCTAACTGGTAGGTTGTGTATATGTACAAAATTATGTAATTTTAGTTCTAGAGTGAACAAAAAGGGGAATTTAAGTCTGTAGAGGGAAATGGAAGGACATCCAAGCAAGCTACATGGAGTGAGTCATAATTTTCTATAAGAAACATCCATATTAGCTGCATGTTAGATGGCACCAATTATAAGGGGCCACATGACAATGAGGTGGAAAAATGGTGAATGAAGGCCTTGGAAGTTTAGAGGGATATATAAATTTTGATCCATATCTTGGATTTGAGCATGGTTACAGTTGTTGTAAATCTCTTGACAAGTGGAATCAATTATGACATTTATTCAGATAAAAGAATCGAAGATAAGAAAGGGAAATTTGGACACCCCACTAGCCTAAGAGAGGTTAGGGGGTCGGGTAGGTAACAACTACCAAGGGCAAAAATATGACATATCATATGATAAATCATTGTTACAAATAATGATGAATGGTAAGACGATATCGATGACAACCATATGTAGGAAACATGCCAATCTAGTCAAGTGTAATATCTCAGAGGGAAGACCTGCTAGGATCGCAAAGATGGGGAAAAGGATCAGGTCAATGAATAGTTCCTTACATCAAACCACAATGTGTGATATTGATTACGACATATATTAGACAAGTAGTGGGAAATGAGATGAGAAGGTCCTACGACCAAGAAGCTCAGTGGGATTTTTTCCCTAAGTTTTTCGAGGAGAGAGAAGACCAAAAGAGGAACCTGATAGAGATCAATTTGAAGAGGCTAGGGGATAGGCCTACGAGAAAGGTGTATTGGATATCCTTAGGAGCTTAGGACCTCAGGGAAACTATAATCCAAGGTAAATCTCTTCCCGATGAGGGATAGCCTAATAAGGATCAAATTTATTGACAAGGATCAAAGCTCCGACCTCATCACCGTAATGGTGATAAAAATAAAAATATGGATGAAGCTTGGGAAAGAAAAGGATTATTCCATAATGCTAATCATTGGATTTAAAATACATACAATATCTATATATAAAGAGGTCTATGAAAGAGGAATAAGATCAATGGATAATATATGAGAGCATACAGATGAAGGCATTAAGTATAACATGTAGGAAAGAGGATGCATACTTTGAATTAGTCATTCATAAAAATCATCAACAACTAACTCATCTAATACAACCATCAGTGTAACATCAAACCTGCAACCACATAGGATCATCAAACACATTGGAATATGCAAAAGGTCTGAATAACATGTCAATTCCATCATACAAATGTCATTGAAACATCATAGGTAAATAAAAATCTTGAATACATTTGGAATCATAAGATCAAAAGGGAAAATCAACCTCCATCAAAGACAATCATCAATCAAGGAAAAACCCCTACCTCCCTCAAGGTAGACAAAGAATTAGCATTAGGCTCAAGTAGTAGAGGATTAGGCATTAAAGATGAAACTTTAGTAGGGAGGCCCTTTGCTTTTTCTTGTAAAAGAAAAATTAAAGGGAAATTGTTGTGGCCTCAACAAGAAGGTCAATAGGCTAAACCTTTATTTTCCTATTCCTAATTATTTTCTCTCATATTTTCATTTTCTATTTTATTTAATTCTCTCTCTCTCTTTCTCTCTCTCTCTCTCTCTTGTCTCATTTACTTTTACATTTGTGTTGTCTATAATATTTTATACAACCTCAATAATTAATTAATTAAATTTGAAGGTATTGATCCTTACAGCCATTCACTTGTTCAAATCCATTGTAATTCATTTGCACACTTATAATCTTCCAAGTAAATATGCTTTTTATTTTCACGGAAATTGACCAAAATTTTGTTGCTTCACTAAATTTGGACACCCCTAGGGTTTATTTCTTGGCCATTTTGAGTGATTCAAATTGGAGAATTTGTATTTTATCATTCCTCCCATTTCTACCTTTCTGTATTTTCAATTTGGATGTTAAAATTTGTTGCTATGCAAAAATACTCAAATCCCACCCCCTTTTTACACATGGTGTGCAAAACGTTTGTGAGGTGTTACCAAAATGCATGCCAAGTCTTCCTCCTGCATTATATAGAGAAAATGTATGTGTTGATATATATTTTTCCATGTTTTCCACGAAAAACATGTTTTAGGTTTTCTTGATTTATCTCCAAATGCACACAATGGACTTGCAAAATTCCCCTTTGACACTATTTTTTGACATTTCCAAGTAATGCACATAATCATCACTAAAATTTATGCCGAGGAAATGTTAAAGAACCAAATAATGATTTGAATTTGTTCATCCAATTATCTACAAACCCTCTTTTATGTTGTGCAATGTATCCACCCTTACATTCTATTGTGTTTAAAAACAAAGTTGTCCTTGTTTAAAAACAAAGTTGTCCTTATTTCCAAAATCCATGAAAATATATGTTAAGATATTTAAATGCACACCTAAGGAAAAGTAGGCATGCCTAGGTCCTAGTGTTTGAACTATAAATACTTCTATGTATTCCAAACCTATTTATGAATTCAAAATAATGAAATATAATTTACTTATCTGAAGATATGCTCTTACATCATACTCCACTCGCTGCAAAATTTCAAGCTTTTTGCTCAAAAGGTTGTTTATAAATCAATAACCAAAAGATTTTTTTTTTTTTTTTTTCTTCTTTCTAATCATCCACGCTCTTCTCCACTTTACTCTTCTCTTTATGCAGTTGACAATTATGTTTTTCTTCTCTTCACCCTCTTACTTTGTACTTTTCAATTGTAGGAAACACCCCATACTTGTCTTCATTTATGATTCCAAGTTCTCATTCGTCACCTTCAACATATATGAAAATTTCTACCACTCTCTTTCAAAGGGGGCCACTTCCTCAAACTTCTCCCACTCAATGGTGCTTACTTCCTCAAACTATTGCCACTCTATGATGTTTACTAACTCCCCATCCTTCCTCTTATACACTGTTGGTTTACTTGTGGGCTAACCCAGGTTATAACTATAGGATTACCAACAACCCTTCAACCATCATCCTTTCTGGATACCATAAGGAAACACAGTGCACAAAGTGCACTGTGCAATCTCACCCGAGATGGCTTCAATGGGTGGCCACAAGACTCATATGTCTGTAACCATGGGATGGGATTTGTTTTTGTCTCAAAAGCATTGGATCTACTCTCTATTATCTCTCAAAACCCCATTAGATCTTAGCTTAGACAAATAACACACTAATATTCCAAAAATACTTCATTAACCATTATAGAAGCATGTATTCCATGATAGATATTCCTCTACTGTAACACAAGGTTTAGATCTAAATCCTAGCTATCACATTCATTTACTTAGTGCTATTCTATAGATTCCCTAATTTTTTCCTTAGTGCGACGTAATATAACCTTTATCAATTAACATATTCATGATAAAGCTTCTTAACTCAACCATAACACTAAGTACTGCAAACATTCATACACATGACACAGATATACCATGGTTCACCCCCTCCTAGGCTACGTCCACAAAGATTTTTCATTTGGGTTGTTTAATCATATTCTTGCAAATTCTAGTGTTGCACACTGTACAATCCTTCTGCCATTACATTCAATCTCCATACATAGCAATAGTCTCCACAACTATGAGAAATTCCAACCAAAACCATAACCATGTAACAAATACTAGTCGAACCAACCAAAAAGACAACCTTCTCATCATCATAATACATTCTACGTATAAAACAAAATGGGCCAAAGCCCTTACAAAAACCCTAACCCTAAGAGGATTAGTTTTTTCCACTTTCTCCTTGACTTAATATTGGCTAGTCCACGATCCAACCATTCTCCAAGTCATCCCTTGTCCACTTTCCAACTGCTATGCAATAGTTTTTCCACTTTGTGACTACTTTTTCCCGGGATTGTTTTTGTTATAATTCTGGCACACATTCCCCTATTTTATGGCATTATCTTTAAATCTTCTAGATTTCCTTCATTTTCTCCCAAAATTGTCCTACACCAACAAGCCCCCAACACTGGCATCATGACTCGTCTTGAGTCACTCACAGACTCCTGCATATTTTACTTCTTGTTCCAGTGCTTCATACATCTCTGTTGTTTATTGGAATTTCTCTTGAGTTTGGTTTCTCTTCATCTCCATGGCTTCTACCATCTACGCAGTGACTAGAGGATTCAATATATCTCCTCCCTCCAAGCTTATATGTTCTACTCTTGAATTTGATGTGTCAACCTCCATGACCATTTCTGTATCCTTGTCCTATATGAGATCCAACTGAGCTTGTCTTGCGATTTAATGCGCTTGCACTACTTTCTCCTCTTCTTGTAGGATCTTTATATCTACAGTTGTCTTAATCTTTTCTAGCAATGAAATCATCTTTTGTCGTTGTTTTAACTCTACCATTATTGCATGTACCTTATCTTCCCTTCCTTGCATCTCTTGGAAGCTTCCATCTTCTTGGACTTGCGTCCACAATTGACCACTGTGCTCCAATAGCTCTGTCATCCTTTGAATAGCCTGTACTATATTTTCTGCAAGTTATGTGGCATCCTTTTCTCTCTATGCTCTGACTTTTGGAGGAGTAGTGGGTACTGCACACTCCTCCAGCTCCTTCATCTGGTCCTTGTATTGCTCCAAGGCCTGCATTATTTTCCTCATCTTCTCTTCAACAGATTTTCCCTCTGACTCTACAGTGTTTGGGATGGTTTGGAATATTGTGCTAATGTGCTTCTCCATCTCTTCCAATTTCTACTATGATATCTTCTTCACTTTCCCTTCTTGGCTAACTACTTCCTTCATTGTAATATTTTCTTTCTGTGATATCTATAGATTTGTCGCATCATACCTTGCCCTGGACTGAATTTCCTGAACGACACTAATTTGTAATTTATAGAGATCCTTCATCGAGATCTTATGAAATGCCAATTCCAATGTCTCTATTTCCTTCAGGGGCTTTGTGTTTACTCCTCATCGATGAACAACATCTTATGGGTTATGATAAAATTGGCACTCCCCTACGCTATAATTTGCACTGTTTCTCCAACAGGAACTCCTTCCTTAGTTTTTGTTGGATTCTCTTTTAGTGCCTTCTCTACCCTAATCCTCAACTTCTCTAGTGCAGTGTTCACTTCCTTCACATGTTCCAAAATCGAAGCCCTGTTCTTCTCATCATTCTCCCATACCTCAGATAGTCAGTCTTCGACTGTTGTGGCTATTATTTAAACATCATCTATTGTTAGTGATGTTTCCAGTGGTTTTTTATGAGCCTTTCACTTTTTCCTAGGGCCACTTTCTTGCTCCCCTGTCCTCTTCCTTTGAGCATATGATGTCTTATATGCCTTTGGCATTTATGTATCCATACATGTCTCCTGCCCAATTTCTTCCTCCATGGGTATTTCCTGTGTCTCTGCCCTTTCTTCTCCCACACACACCTTTTTTGTTGTAACCCTTGGTGTTTTTCCTATGCATAGTGGCCATTTGTGTGGAACCTCCCTATGGCTTCTTTTGTGTCCTATGTTTCTTTCAATTGGGATTATTCCCCCCACGTGGCCTTGTGCAACATTATTGTTTTTTCTCGCACCGTTTGTGTATGTCTATTGCATATGGAATTTTTTTTCCTACGTCTGAGTCTATCCTCTTGGCACTATCGTTGGGATTACACGTATTTTCCATTCCTCGAGCCACTCCAAGACCTCCATCTATATGTCATGCATTGTTACACAGTAACTTAGTTGTATCCACTCATTGGTTGGGTATTTCTTTACCTACACCCACATGTTGTGGCACGTTTCCTGAACATTTTCTATCTTTCCAAACTCTTGGACAATCTTTGGTGAAATACTCTAAGTACTGACTACTAGCTCCTGGATCTCTGACAAGTGTTGTGCAAACATGTCACTGTTTTCCTTCTTCCTCTTTGTGTGTTTTGTGCTCCTAAGAGAAATGTAGCGGGTTGCGCCGCACTTTCCTATCATTTCTATGTAGTTTTTGTACAATGGTTCTTTCCACCTTATAAATGCAATGAGGATAAGTAACCACGAGTACTGGAAATCAAAGCCCCAATCTTGTGTGTCTTTACAATCCTCCAGAAATTAATTAAGCAAGTATGGGTCCCAGTTCATTGAGCTCCCCTTCACGCATTGTGCTGCAGCTACTACCACTTATGTTGGCACTTCCTCTTTCCTACACTTGCGCATCATTTTTCACCCTAGCAGCGTTGTGGCAAATCTCATCGTAGGATCATTGATGTCACTGATATGGATCCCCCTATTCACTCTCTCTGTGCCATATTTTTCCTTGATTTTTTCTGAGATGGCCTTTTCTTTTGTCTTATCTTCTAATTATTTCACTAGATTCTCACCATTTGTGGGTAGCCGAGTGATAGCTGCGATCAGACCCACATTGATAGGCACTGGCCTATACATCCAAAAAATTCCTCCACACACCCTTTTTAGGAGTTCTTTCACACATCCATTGACGTTTTTACTGCACCCAAAATGCGATATGTCTAACAGGTTCAAGATCTGTGTTGTAAAGTCCCAAAATCCACTACGTAGGTTCCAACAGTGGCACACCTAATGGGCCCTCTTCTTTGCACTCCATGTAATTTTGTTGCGCCAAATCTAAGAATTTGACGGCATCTGCAATGTCATGATCTGAGTATTTCATGGTGTTTAATGCTCCCATATTTCATCATCGTCCTTTAATCCCTCTGGGATCTATGGCATAACTATTTCCAACTCTGCCTATGTGCGTTGTATGCCTTGTGCACTGCTTTCAACTTGATTTTTCTTCTTCCCTTCTGGGGAGGATGCCACAAACTGTGGTGCATCCTCATGCTTTGTTTCCTATTCTTCTTCCAGGTTTAGGCTCTATTGTGCTAAAACCATAGCATGTTCTTTATGTTGTGGCCCTTTTCCCCTGGACGCGTCAGATTATTTCCTTTCTATGTCCTCCTCCAGTTGTCTGACCTCCTGTGATGGGTTTCCTTATTCCTCAACCTGTGTGCTATGTGTCTCATACTCTGGCCTATGGATTTCATTGACATCTATGATATTTTTCATGTCCTATGTCTCTGTTTGCATCGCCCCAACATTCTTTCTTTGTTAATCCCTAATATTGGCTCATTACCACTTAATTGGGGCATATTATATTAGTAATGTTATTTGATTTATGTCGGATTTAGGACATTAGTTGTAATTATACCTCCTAGTCTCCTATATATACCAAGGAGACATTTTTATCTTGAATCATCTTGTACTTGAAAATTTAAGTGGGGTAAAAGGAGGTTGCCCCCTCGAAGAGGATTATTATCTAAAATTATCTCTTTTTCAAGGCATTGAATACTTTTTCTGAGGTTTTTCTATGTTATATTGATATTTTGTTCTTAACATATGGTATCAGAGCTCAAGGTCTTGGGGTTTCGCTGCTACATCTGAGACACTTTGGAATTTTCACTATAATTTTTTTTATACAACATTTCAAAAGGAACAGTTTGGAGGATATTTAGTAGATGGATAAAGGTACATTGGGTTCAAATTTCAGCTTCTGAGGCCTTATACTTTCAGAGATACATCCTGTACAATATAGGGTTCTGTAATCATCCTGAACTGAGCGATTACGGAATTGTCACTTTAAATTTGTTTTTGTAACGTTTCAGACCCTAAACTTTGGAGGATATTCACAGAAATTAGTAAGTTATTTGTGGTAAACATGTCATCTTCTGGGTCATTCTAAATTTGTAGATACACCCTATGTAAGATAGGGTATCTGAATAGTCCTATTGATTAGTCTCAAGAAGGTGTTCCAGGTAAAACAATCATAACTTCTTTCTAGAGTATCCAAATTGAGTGGGACTAGTTTCATTGGATCATGGATAGTCTGTAGTATTTCTGGTATGAGTTTCAAAATTTTATATCAATTATTTTGTGTGGGGAAATCTATACAAGTGAGATCTCCTGGAAATGCCAAAAATCGTCAAGTTGTGGGGAAGTTACCATAAATTCCACTTGGCACATCCAATTTTGATCAGACTCGTGGCATTGCAGAGAAGAAATATCAAAGAACTACATAAAATAAATTTTCATACCCAGAAGGGCTGAAACTTGGGAGATACAACAGAAGAAAGATTGTCTAGTAGAACCACCTCAAAATCAAGGTTCAAAAGTGA
>JASDQU010883241.1:29718-48493 GCA_032191745.1 Picea mariana
GGTGTGTCCAACATACAAAAGCATCTAGAGTTACTCAAGCATTGCAGACAACACTTTTCTTAAGAGGAGGGGCATGTTAAGCCCTAATACTGGCTCATTACCCCTTAATTGGGGCATATTATATTAGTAATGTTATTTTATTTATGTTGGCTTTAGGCCATTAGTTGTAATTATACCTCCTAGTCTCCTATATATACCAAGGAGACATTTTCATTTTGAATCATCTTGTACTTGAACATTTAAGTGGGGTAAAAGGAGGTTGCCCCCTTGAAGTGTCTTATTATCTAAAATTATCTCTTTTTCAAGGCGTTGAGTACTTTTTCTGAAGTTTTTCTATGCTATATTGATATTTGGTTCTTAACATTCTTTTGTTCCGACCAACCCTGCTCGGTGCTCCAAATCTCGGTGGTGACATTCTGCTAAAATATGGACTTTTGATCTCTAATTCTCCACTTTCTATAACAAATTATCCCTCTTTCGCATGGAGGGTTCGTTCTTCGCTCTTCCCCTTAGAAAAAACACCATTGACTGCCTTTCCCCCATTTTTTGAATTTATAGTGGGATGTTGTACTAACAACTATTTCACACTGGAAGTTGTCACTTTTTTTTATTTTTCCTACGCGTTCCACTTTTTTACTTTTTCTTGTGTGATCCACTTTTTGTGTCTTCAACACTAGTTTTTCTATGGCACACTGTTAATGCTAACAAATCTATTACATCAAAAACCCTCTAATATTCTTCTATATTTTTGTCTTTTTGTTATATTTCTTCTTTTTATGGATTTTTGTCTTTTTCTTATAACATCTACTATATACAATATGTACAATCATACGTTTTCTCTCTATTTTTTCCTCCGGTTGTTAGGTCAATTGTATTGATACAAATTCATTCAAATGCCATTCACTAGTCCTCTAATATTATTTCTTGCAAGATCTTTTAGTTGCACAACACCTCCATTTTTTATAGCCTCTACCTGATAAGGCCATAACCAATGCATTTTGAACTTCCGTGGGTGTTGTAAATACTTTTTGTCATAGAGGAGAACTAGATCTCCTTCCTTAAATCTTTTCTTCTTTATGTGCTTATCAAGCCAATATTTGTCCTTTTCTTTTTGTACTTCTTGTTAAAATCTTGCTAAAATTATGTCTTCTTCCAGCTCCATCAACTGATCCAATCTTTCATGCACACCACCTTCTTTTGTCATATTGGTGATTGTTACAATGTGCAAACTAGGTACTAAATAATCCAATGGAACCACTGCTTCGTGTCCATACACCAATCTTCATGGTGTTTGTCATGTAAGCTTCTTGCATGTAGTCCTATAATCCCATAACACTGTTGATACCTTTAAATCCCAATCATCCCTATTCACATTGCAAATCTTTGTCAATGCATTTTCTAGAATCTTGTTAAAAGATTCTATTATACCATTTGTCTAGGGATGGTAAGGTGTGCTATTCTTATGATGTATCTCAAATTATTCTATCATATCTCTAATTTTATTGTTAATAAAATGAGTTCCCTGATCACTCAACAAAATTCTAGGACATCCAAATATGGTCACCACGTTCTCAAAGAGAAACTGCATTGCAATCCTTTACTAGGGATACTTCTTCCCATCTAGTTAATTATTATGTCACAGTGATGATGTATTTGGCTCCTGATCTCCTTGTTGGTGGATTAATGGGTCCAATGAAATTCACAACCCATTTATCAAATACTTGTAAATTTACTTGAGGCATAAGTGGCATTGCATCCCTTCTGGATGGTTTTCCCACCCTCTGACAGACATCACAGGTCTAATAGCATTCCTTTGCATCCTTATGCACTACAGGCCACCATAATATTACACGCAACACCTTTTGTGCTTTAGGCTTTTCTTCATAGTGCCCTCCATCTATGCCTTCATGTGCTTATGATAACACCATGGAGCGTTCATGCTCCAACACACATCTTCTCAAAATTCCATTTGCACCTAACTTGTATAAATGACCTATAATCAACTGATAGTCTACAGTGTACACTACCAGCTATTTTTTATGTGTGATAGTAAATTCCTTGGGAGCCATTCCTATGCTCAAGAATCCAACAATGTCAACAAAATAATCATCAACAATATGAATAGAAAATAAGTTAGCATCAGGAAAATTCTCCTCCATGTTCTTTGGCTCCTCTCCATTAGTAATTCTTGACAGATGGTCTAGTCCTTCATTCATCTTCCTTGGTTTTACTATGATTTAAAAATCATATTCCTAAAACAATAACAACCATCTACAAATCATTCCCCCGAACACTAGCTTGTTAACTAGGTACTTTAAAGTGGAATGATATGTAAAAATCTTAAAAATTTTCCCAAATACATAATGTTTGAACTTTTGTAAGGAATATACCATAGCCAGACCTTCTATTTCAATAGTATTGTAGTTCTTCTCAGACTCAAAAAACTTTCTACTAGAAAAATATATTGGGTGATCAATGCCTCCTTCACCTATTTTTGCTAAAACTTCTCCAAGTGCAATGGATGAAGCGTCCACATGCACATGAAATTATTTTGACCAATCTGGAAAGATCATAATTGGTGATGTGATCCAGGTGGATATTAGTGGCCACCCACCTATTCCACTTGGACCCCCACCATTGCTTCTATCAGTTTTTTAGTTTTCACACAGTTTACTATTTTTAGCAGTTTTTTTCAGGACCTGAACTTCCAGGGCCATTTTGAGGCCCTAAACGATGTGTTTTTAGGTATGTTTCTCTTGCAAAATATCATGTAATGATGCTATTTTCTCTCGAGTGTTGTAGGCCTCAGATAGATCTTTCCAACGAGTTATCATATGCCTAAAACGAAGATCGTATGCAAAAGTTACGACCCCGAGAAGTTGATGCACCAACTTACCCAAACGGGGCCCACATGATTTTTGGCGCTGCATCTCCCAGGGTTAGGTTTTTGGATGTCTAGGAATTTTGGCATTCCCATTTATTGTAAAAGGGCCTTCAGAGCCTCATTGTAATCATCTTCTCACGGAAGCGAGTAGCGGCCACATCTCTTCTCAGAGATAAGCTACCCACGCCCTAGCTAGTTTATTTCCATTCTATCTATAAGCATATTTCAGTCATTTGTTATTAATGAAATGAAGTATTATTTCCGCTACATCTCTGTGTTTATGTGTATTTCTATATTTCATTGTGTTCCTACATAAATCCGAATCATGATGTCACCATCTTCTCTTTCAATATGTCCAAGATCTCTTGGCATTCATTATTCCACTAAAACCTTATGTCTTTCTTTAGTAACTTCTCCATGGGTGCAATAATATTTCCATAGCCCTTTATGAATTTCCTATAATACCCTGTGTGGCCCAATGTTTCTCTCAATTGGTGCACTAACTTTGGTGGTGGTGAATTAATAATAAGAAAAATATTTGTAGGGTCTACTATCAAGCCCTGTTTTCATACAATGTGTCAAAGTAGGATGCCAAATGGTGTATTGAATTTACATGTCTTAATGTTCAAGGAAATCTGACATTGTCTACATATTTATAACATTAACCTCAAAATTTTACATGGTCCTTAAATAAACTGAATATCGCCCAATCATCCAAATAAACTTCTAAAAATCTATGTATAAAATCCTTGAATGCATCTAATACTACTCTGGAAAATATTTTTTGTGCATTGTTTAAACCAAATGGAATTATTGTGTATTGATATGACCCCCACTCTATTGTAAATGTAGTTTTGTACTTGTCCTCTGGAGAAATTCTAATATGATGGTAACATGAAAATACATCTGTGAAGGAGTACACTTCATGTCCTCCCACATTCTCTAAAACATCATTGGTAAATGGACTAGGAAAGGGATCATGCAGGCACGCATCATTTAATTTCCTTATATCCACATATCCTAATCCCTCCAATATTTTTTTCCTATACCACCATTGGACTAATCCATTTTGATTCTTCCACAAGCTCTATGATTCCTAATTCTAGCATTCTGTCAATTTATGCCTTAAATTTCTACTTATAGATGGGGTTTAATCTGTATGGTCTTTTTCAAACTGGTCTTGCATCTTGTTTGAGGGGTATATTCATTTCTCTAAGTTCTACTACTACCCCTTTTATCTCTAAAAATGTGGCTGGGAATAAGTCACTATATTCACACAATAATTCAATTATCTTCTCCATTGTCTCATTATCCTAGTAATCTCCAATGTTGGCTATCTTGGGATTTTCGTCAGTCCCAATATTGACCTTTTTAATATTCATAGGTGTAGTGAACTCTTCTATTTATAACTAGGGTCCTTCCAAACCTCTTTCTCCTTCCCATTCTACTATTTGTATGTCACGTGGGTTTTCTTCTACTTCTTCATCCTCTGTGACCTGATAAAAGTAAACTAATTGTTCAAGTGTTTCTTTTCTATAATCTATGTCTATTTTCATTGTATCTACCCCATATTGTTCAAATATCTTATTTTTTATCCTCTGTAATTCTATATCCACCCATGTGTTTTCACTTTCAAATGAAAAGGTCCTAATAAATTTTTGTTACATTGCGCCCTAACTCATAGTTTCTCTACGCAGTTCCATCTCCTTGTACCAGTTACTAGATATTACTTCTAATGTATGAATAAAGTAATGCATCCATTCCCCTGGTGGTACCAATATCCAGTTAGTTACACAATCATTTATGTGATTTATTGGGTTCCATCTCCCTTCATACTTCTGTAAGGGTCTACCCTATTAGGATATGTGGATATAAGGAAATTAAATGATGCCTACATTGATACCAGTCTTGAATTAACTCCTTATGTGCACCCCACCATCGTGCAGGTGTGTCTATCAGTGATATATCCAACACTAGTAATATATGACTATCTAAAACCTATGATTCAAACTCTGTCAAGAATTTTTTTAAATTGTCCTCTTCAGTAAATGTGGCAAACTGTCTTACTTCTGTCCCAACCTATCTTACTACGCATGTAAATCTAGCACACCTCCTAGTAGAGACTTCATGCAATCTTTGCTTCCAGTTTTCTACTCCAGTATATGAATATGACATGTTGGAATTCATACTCCTCCAACTGAGTACTCCATATGTAGTTGAATTCACATATTCTTCCTCTTGCATAGTAGTCCTATACAACTGGTTCACATCATCCTATAGAACATTGTCAAGCACAGTCTCTACACATCTTTCACAATCTGAGGGACATAAAGGTAATACTATCCTAAAGTTCCCAGCTTGAAATATCATCTTTCTAGTCTTTAAATTAATTATGGCATGATTATCAAAGGCCTAATCAATTCCCAATAGTGCTATAAATGGTATAGACTCATCCACCATATCCATTACTTCAAAGTCTATTGTGGTGCACACACCATCTAGATCCACAGTTGTATTCTTCAATCTACCTATGGGAATCACTTTCTGCTAGTTTTCTAGCTTCAATTGGATATTGGAATACCCTAGTGTAGGTTCTCACATTGCTTCCCAAGTATTCTTTGGCAAAATGTTGACATCTGATCCTAAGTCTAAGATAACATTTCACATATTAAAGTCTCCCATATTTGCATTTAATATGAACTCTTTGCTAGTTATTTTCTTTCTATGGACTTGACTAATCTTCTTTGTCTATGTTCCTATACCTTCTTCTATGCTATATTTCTCAAGCATACTTTTAAACAACTCCATGGAATTCTTATCCTGAAGTAATTTAAAGCAAGATTCCAAGAAATTCTTTAAGTTACTTACTTTCTATGTTTTGTCTCCTTTGTAATTATGATCCAAAGACTGAGAAATATAAAAAATTGGAGTATCATATCTTGACGCAGTATTTGATGTGGAGGATTCATTCTCCTATAGAAACTCCTTCTCTTCTTCCTTGAAAGTTTCCTTATCCTTCCTTGCATCAAACTGCTATTGTGGTTGAACATTCTTCTGAATCCAACACTGAGATTCCTTCTTCTGATTCTGTGCATCTGCTCCTATCTTCACTCCTCCTCTAGTCACTATATTGATGTTCCTCTTGGGATCCCTTATTTCTGTAGTAATCCACTGAAAATTCTAGTTATTCAGATTTCTCTTCTCCTAGATCTTCATCATCAACTTCGGGCACTCTTATGTCACATTATCTATTGTGCGATAGTACATACACATTGTTGTTGGTTGAGGAAAATATTTGGCATAGTGTCCTTCCTACTAAAAATTATGGCAGATAATAGGCTCTCTACCTCTACTCATTACTCCTCTTCCTCTACCTATGAATCCTCCTTTGTCCCCCTATGGACCCATGTTGTGTTGATGATACTGTGGTGCCTAATTATACTGTGGGGTTTGATGGAACTGTGGCACTGCTTGAAATTGTTGTGCATTGCCAAGTTGTGGCACAGTCTGTCCCTCCATCAACTCATCTTGCATCATGTATGCATCTGAGGTTCTTTCCTTCTTTAATTCCATGGTTCTACAATTTTTTTCTTCATGCCCCACTGATTTAAAAAAGTTACACAAAGTACTCTTTGGTTATGTCTTGCACTTTTGCATCATATGGAAGTGATAATGATCATGCCCATGTGTCTTTCATATTACACACCAAGTCCCTCATGTAGGAAATGGATTTTGAAACCCTATTCCCAGGTACTGCACAAATGTTGAACACCCATTCTTGTGATTTCCCTTTGATATTCACATGGTACACCACACTGCTTATCTTTTATCCCTACTTTTATTTTGGTTTAACTGCACTGTCATGTTCTTCAAGTTTTCCTTCAACTCCTCTATAGATGGATCTGTATGATTATATTGATTCTCCTCTAACTGCATCATTGCTTGTAGTGCCTCTTCTTGGTTTTGAAATTTCTGTTGTCTCAATGGATATTTGAAATGTGGTAACAAAGAATTTATATACTATCGTTTATGTTGCATGTCAGAAATGGGATACTTCAATTTACCTTTTAATGTCTTGAACTTCTGATCAATGTCCCATATGGATTCTCCTGTTTTTTATCTAACCTCAATCATATTATTCATAAACTGATCCTTTGATTTCAACCTCTAAAACTCAGTGATCAATGCTTGTTTGATCTCTCCTACTGTTCCCATCACACCTTGTGGATTGTTTACTACTATATTGATGTACCAATCCAATGCGCGGTTTCTGAATGTTATTGCTAACTGTGCTACTTTTGTTGCCTAATCATTTTATCACACACAAATAGGTTCTTCTCTGGGTCTTATGTTCCATCCCCATGTAACTCTTGTAATCTTATCGTTGGATCTACGCATTCCATTGTCGAATGTGTTTTACCTGCTCCACGCAGTACTACTATTTGTGTACTGTTGTTTAGACCTAAAATTCCACTGGTATTGCTATTGGTAATTCCACTTGTACCCTCCCTTATATCATGATATACTAGCTTCCCATGAATGTCATTCACTGGTTTTCTAAACAAATATTTCTTTGTTGATGTGTTAATCGTACATGGGGTTATAGGTTCTACACTGATTTAGATTTGGACAGGGGTATCTACTTCCTCATGAGATCTCTCTCCCCTAGTATTTCTTTCATATGTGGAACGCAATATTTCTTCAATGTTCTCCATAGCATGGAGATCCTCTACCTCTTCCTCGTCACTCTCCAAACCTTCCCTCTTGGTTACTGTTCTTTTCTTCCTATTGAGATTATACTGGTAAGGGCATCCACTGCACATTGTTCCTTCCTTCTGCAAAATTTCCTGGATCTCCTCTTGATCCATCATAATGGGATATTTCTCTTTACTGTGTTCTCCTTTATCCATTTCCCTCTCCATATAAGACCTTCCTTAGTGTTTCCCCTAACTCCCCCATGCACGCGGGATAGTGTAGCTGTCTGATTCCATAGTTAATACCCCTTTATCATGCAATAATATCTTGATCGAAGTGTATAATGAGATGATGTACCTTCCCCTTGGACCCTTAAGAAACTCCTTATCTACTACACTGTAAGACTTCGATGTATCTACTACAAACTTATTGATATATCCCACTACAATGTTGTCTAGCCAGAAATCTATCGTGCGTGTGAATTTTTTATTTACCCTTTCAACCGCATGATAATTTCTTTTGTCCACTCCACTGATCTAAATCTATTCATCGGATGGGTATATTTCAACCATGTTATCCACTCCTGAAATAGCATAGGAAACTCACTAAATAAGCTCTCGTGTATTTCTTTGAATACGTATCTCTCCAAGTATTGTCTTGGTGTAAACCTAGGGCTTCTATTATCTTTATGGGAAAACTCTAGTTTATGAATTTTCAACCATATTTCAATCTCCTCTTTCATAGGATTCCAACCTATAAACATTCCCTTTCTTAATCTCTCGCGCTACGCTGTGTGATGCAACCCTTTCAATCTAATCTTCTAAGTTCCAACTAGCAACATAACCATTGTTGGTTTACTTATGGGCTTACCTAGGTTCTAACTACATGATTACCAACAACCCTTCAACCATCGGCCCTTCTGGATACTGAAAGGAAACACAATGTACAAATTTCAATGTGTAGTCTCACACAAGATGGATTCAATGGGTGGTTGCGAGATTCAGATGTATGCAACTATGAGAGGGGATGTGTTTCTCTCCAAGAAGCATTGGATATACTCTCTCTTATCCATCAAAACCCCATTAGATCTTATCTTAGACTAATAACATACTAATATTCCAAAAAGACTTCATTAACCATTATAGCAGCATGTATTCCATGATAGATATTCCTCTACTGTAACAAAAGGTTCATATCTAAACCCTAGCTATGAAATTCATTTACTTAGTGTTATTCTGCATATTCTTTGAGTTTTTCCTTAGTGAGCAGTAATATAACCTTTATCAGTTAACATATTCATCATAAATCTTGTTAACTCAACCATAACAATAAGTAATGCAAACATTCATACACATGACACAGATATATTGTGGTTCACCCCCTCCTAGGGTACATCCACAAAGATTTGTCGCTTGGGTTATTTATTCATATTCTTGCAAATTCTAGTGCTGGACATTGCACAATCCTTCCTCCATTACATTCAATTTCCACAGATCGCAATAGTCTCCACAATTCTAAGAACTTCCAACCAAAACCATAACCATGTAACAAATACTAGCCGAATGAAAAAAAAAGACAACCTTCTCATCGTCCTAATACATTCTACTTATACAACAAAATGTGACAAATCCCTTACAAAAGTCCTAAGCGGATTAGGTTTTTCCACTTTCTCCTTGACTTAATATTGGTTGGTCCACGATCCAACCGCTCTCCAAGTCGGAGCTTGTCCACTTTCAAACTACTCCACAATAGTTTGTCCACTTTGTAACTACATTTTCCCAATGCTTCTTTCCTTCTAATTGTGGCGCACTCCCCTATTTTTCAACGCTATCTTGAAATATTCTAGATTTCCTTGGTTTTATCCCAAAATTGGCCTACGCCAACATACACCATCACCATTCTATCAATGAACACCAATAATTATTTCTTCCCATGCATCTCTTCATTATGATATTATTTCACTACAAGGACTCCTTTGCTACAATTATCTTCACTCATTTTTTTGATTCATATTTGGTCTACTCCAATTTCCTTTCTTTTTACAAACATTCCAACTTACCTATAACAAAATTAACATAGAAAACATTATGGGAATCAAACATTTCCATATTCAGATTCTACAATGCAATTTATCTTGCCACACCACTCTCTTTTGTGATGCCATCTTCTGTTGCAATATCACTTAATGTAGAAACACCAATTTTGGTATGCCCATACACTTTCTTGGATATATTGTTACTCATTGTTGCTTCTAATGTTTGTTGCACAAACTCCTTAACCTCACTCTTTCTCTTGGACCATTCTGTTGCAAAATTTTATTCACACTCCTTAGGCATGCTATCAACAAGATGCATTTCACACACACTTTTCTCCATCTCTTCAACTTGGAGAAAAATTCCTTTCTTGTGACACTCATCTTCATGCACCTCATATGTATGTTATTCTCTAAATATATTGACCACTTTCATTATTTAAATTGCATGCAACCTGTTGTAACTTGAGATGGTTCATGGCTTCTTAGAAACCATGTCAAGACATATTTAAACCAATGATCGGCCACAAGTTGGTTCTTGGACCAGAGAGGTATCTTTCATATGATTTAAAACTACTTGCTACCCACTGTCACTAAGCATAAACTATGATCATTAAGATCAAGTGCCATATTTAAGTGAAATAAAAAGAAGGGTAGAAAAAGTTGATGATGAATGACAGTGGACTGGAATAAAGTTTGTTAACCTCATAGATCATAGGCTTGATCTATTGAGAATGGAGTATCAGTCAGTAGGGAAAAAAAATATGATAGTGGAAGATGGACGAAAAAGGAGAGGAATAGTAAATCTATGGCCTAGCAGTGAGTAAGGAAATCTCTGCAAATATGAGATGAAGAAGAGTGGTTTTGTTGAGCATCTAGAGAAATGAATCCAACAAAATAAAATATTACATGAGATGAGAATAACAATGAATTAGCAGTAAAACACTCACAAAATAACTTGCAATCAGTCTCTGATGAACAATAGTAGTGTTCATACCAAACTAATGTTTTCAACACATACAAATATGACTATAAATTGTAGATTAAATAAGAATAGAGATGAAAATTTAAAGAAGTTTAAAACTATAAAATGAGAAAGAAAAAAGGATTTGTTGTGAATAAGCAGTGAATTCATAGATTAATCCTTTTTGTATAAGAATATTACAATAGTCTTATAGGATTCATTGCAAAGGACACAATCCCTAGTGCCAAAAATCTTAACTTGTTGACCCCCCTATTGGCTTGTTATATTCTTTGCAGTGAAATTCTAGTCAAGGTGGATCGAATAGCAAATAAATTCGAAGGTTGAAGTGTTTAACCCGGTAATTCGAAGTTGATATGCTCAAAAATAATTCAAAGAGGACGATAAACAAGAGGTCGATAGGAGTTCGTGTGGAAACTGATTGAAGACTGAATGAAGGATGACATGTAGTCGACTGGTAAATCGACTTGGTAGTCAACTGTAAGAGAATCCTGAGATTCAAGAGATTTGTAGCCTATGATCTATGTGGATATATAACCATTTTTGGGTGCCTTTATTTAGGGTTTTCCCTACTCTAAATCCTATAAATAAGACGTATTGTAATTCTATAAAATCTAATCTTTAGATCAAATGTTTTAGAGGTTGCTAGTCATGTATATGTAAGTCGAATTGGCTACATGGTTGTTCTTGTGTAAAGAAAGAAGGTATAATGTCAATTGTATCTTAGGTGTGGACCAATGCTAGGCATGTAACCTTTTATTTTGAATGAATAAGACAACAAGAGAGAAAGACACTCAAGGAATGTTGGTTTTCTAGTTTGGGTTTTCAGGGTAAAATCTCTATGTACTGAATGTTTTCTTTGTCATTTCTTTTATAGCCTAAAACTTTGATCCTCTCTTATTCTAGGTTTAGTGTGGAAGTGTTCCAATTTCCAAACATGTGGTATCAGAGCTTGGTTTAACAACCTTGAATATGATCTAAACCATAGGTTGAGTAAGAGTCGTAAGTCATAAATCTTTGAATATCATGCTTAAAGAATGGCGAGTAGCTCAAGAACAGAGATTGAAAAATTCAATGGAAAAAATTTTGAGATTTGAAAACTTGAAATTGAATATCTCATTATAGATCGAGAACAATGGGATACAATTTGTTCGAGTACCAATATGGCATGTATTCCAAAGGAAGAATGGGATAAACTCGAGAGAAGGGAAAGGAGTATGATTTGACTATGTCTTGCAGATTTGGTGGTGATGAATGTCTTGGGTGAATATTCAACCAAGAAACTGTGGGACAAGTTGGGAAGCTTGTACCAGTCAAAATCGTTGGTAAACAAATTGTTCCTTAGAAATAAATTGTATCTTCTGAGGATGAGTGAGGACATTTCAGTAAATGAGCATTTAAATCCGTTTAATACCATAATAAGCCAGGTATCTTATGTGTATATTAGAATCACTAAGGAGGAGAAATGTATTATCCTATTATGTTCTTTACAAGACTCTTGGGATAATTTAGTCATGGCTATAGGGAGTGTTATAGTGTAATTTGTAGGTTGGAAAAATCTCGACCCAAACACAAAGAAAGTGCTACAACTTGGGAATCCTACACCCAATGTCACCTCAATGTAGGTCCCGCACTTCAAGGGTGACTAGGTCACTCTAGGGAGGAGATCCCAGTGACCCTACGAGGAAGGATATGGATATGGAGATAATAGGAAGTGAAACCCCTAGAGGTCAAGTCTAATTGTGATTAAAGGTCAAAAAATATCCCTTGTAAGTCAAGTAATTGTTGCCCCATAGATATAGTACTTCTCTAGATGATTGTCCCTTCCCGAGACACAAGAAAATAAAATTTGCAATGATATATGTTAGTTGGATCAGAAAGTTAATCTTTTCATCCCTAATTTGCAGAAGTAAATGAAAGGTTTATATCAGAAAATAAAACATCTAAATCAACATACAAATATCTAAGCTAGTTAAGTAAATCAACATCAAGATTAGCAATGAATATAGGATTAAAAATGTCACTTAAGAAGCAAGAGAAGATGGTTGTTGTAAACATGTATTTTCTACAGACAAATGCAGCCTTATGTCTGTAGCATTCAATGGAATGCAACAAAAAAATTAACGATGGAAAAGTGCCAAGACTAGCCCAAAAGGTGTGCTCTAGTTAGTAGAGTAAGTGGGAAAAATTTAAGAGCGAGTATAGGGTTAGTTTAGGAGTTATGGTTAGTAGTTTATCTAGGTTACACCATCCCTAATGGTTGTAGGTTAATATTTGTAAAAGCAAGAAAAGTAATTGGAGAGAGGGGACTCCCTAGTAGGGGAAGACTCCTCTCAATGAGGTGAATCAACTTTAAGCAAGAAACCTTTCAAAAGATCAAAAATTGTGTTTCCCAAGGCAATGATTTTATATCTCCAATGAAAAAAAGTATGACGAGTGCCTTTACTATTGGGTTAATGGATTCAATTAAAAAAGGTATAGAAAAGCTACCTCCTTGGGTTTGTAAGTCATTTTACTTCCCAAGGCAAGTTTCTCTAGCTAGGGTTTAAGCTAAGAGGGTGTATGCCCTTATAATTCTCTTAGCAAACCCTAGTGGAATCAATGAGATGAAGCATAAAATTATGAAGAATATGGTGGGGGTTTATGCCCTTATACTTCCCACCAAACACCTAGCATAAAAATACTTGAATAGAAAAAATTATAGCATAATAGTAAAAGACCATACCAAGATCAAGAGAAATGCCAAGATAATCCACCATAAGTGCCAGAAAACATCATCCAAGGCTAGTGCTAGACTTCCTCCATCAACTATTCATCAATATAGCCATAAACAAGTGCACAAGAGATAAAAATATCCAAGTGTAGAGAAAATTTCATACCAAGACCTCTCACAATGAGGGAGAGTTATCTTAAAATGAGATCTTATGATCTCTTATTTATACAAATGTCACCAAGGTGACTTATCCACAAATTAAGGGGTAAAACACAATATTAGGGGTAAACAACCCTAATATTTCCCCCTTTTATAAAGTAATTCATTTAAAATTCACTTTTTCACATAAGAAAACCCTAATTTTAGAAGGAAGTCTCGCCTTTAGGGGACGTTTTTCCACTTTGAGGAAGTCGTTGGTGTTTGAGAAGCATGAGTAGGCCTCCAAAGGCCACATGTCAAGCATATAAGCACTCTCATCATGGTGAATACCCTCTTCTTCTCAAAACATCCATGTGTCAAACGTGTGGCACCTCACCACCATGCCCTAGCCCCCCAAGCATGACATCAAGCTAAAAAATAAGATGTTTTTCCCCTCTTGGGAAAATCATTTGGCAAGTGAGGGATGGGATAAGGCGTCCAAGTCATCATCAAGGCCTTCCAAGTCTAATCTCTCTCTTCCAGCATGTGGGCCCCTGGCATCCAACCTGTGGGCTTGTAGCCCCATGGAATCCCAAGCTAGGCTTGTTTTCCCAAAAATGTCCACCAACTAGGTCCTCCAAAGACAAATGAGCACACCCTCCAAGGATATCAAGTAATAATATTATGATAAGTGAATCCAATTAATAAATAATCCATCTAAGCAAGTGCATCAAATATCACTATGTCAAACAATTAATTGCTCAAAGACACTATGCGACTTGTCAATCTTGAATATGGGAGGGTTGACGAGGTGTCCTAGTGGGTATATCTTTTTCTAGGTCAAGGAGAGATTCCAAGAGATCCCTCTCTAAGCCATGTAAATTGGATGAAGTGGTTGGGGTCAAGACTCAATGGGAATATGAATCATGACATAAAAGGGGTTGTAATGTCTCATTCATGGGTGCCTCTGTAGAGGGTGTGTGGTACCTTCGTACACAATGCACTTTTTCCAAGCCCATCAATTGGATTTTATCTCTATTTCTTTATTTTTCTTTCAATATAGCATAAGGAGAGGTTGAAGGTCACTTCCCTGGTGTGGTGACTGGATGATGGAAATGTCACCGACAAACACCTAGTGCAAATGAGAAGGTTGGCTCATGATGAGACCCCATTTCTCTCAGCCAAGCAACTAAGAGCCATTTCTTTGGTTTGGTAACCATATGATGACAATTTCATACCACTAGATATTCATGGATGTGATATTTCAGCTCATGATGAGACCTCCTGTCCTTCAACGAATGATAAGTGTTTCATTTCTTTCTTGGGTGATCCCTGGGAAAAGCATCTGGAAGGTTTAAACACGGATTTTATCTCTTACCCAACATCAAATCGTCTGGGCCTTCAGTCCCTTCATTCCATAGAATGAAGGACAACCCCTTGTTGGGTCAATATACCCTAGAATCCAAAGAGATATGGAAATGGAGGGGGATAATGATGTAAAGTGGTAAGTATGGTCGGGAACAGTACAATACTTACCACTTTCCCAAGGAAGACCACTTGCTATGGCACAATATCAACCACCAAGGTGAAGAAGGGAAAAATGCATAATGTTCAAGTATATATCATGAAAACTAGAGAAATCTAAGATACAACATAAGCAAATGACTTAAATATTGAAATGATGCTCACCATAATACTGACTTATACCTCATGGAGCAAGGTCCATTTCCTTTTGGAAGCCAACTGATGTGGTCGTGAGTGGGTTTTCCATCTATGTAAATGATATTGTTGGTCATGTAGTATCTCGATACTCCATATCTGCAACCAGAGGGCCTTGAGAAATAACCTCCTTAGTTATCCACAAAATGTGGATAATAGAGAGTAATTCAAGCACATTAGCACTAGAAGACGTGGTTTCATCTTTATTTTTAGAATAAATGAGAAGGAAAAACATGGAAGGATCGAAAAAATATGCATTAGTGGTGAGAGGTCGACCGATTGACAAAGGCAGAGGAAATTTCTCTAGTATAAAGTCAAGTCAAAGGGTAGATATAAATCCCCAGTTCAGTCGATGAGAAGATGTTGGAAATGTGGTAAAGTTGGAAATTACAAAAGGGACTGCAATTTAAAGGCAATGGAAGTCACTATAGGATTTGATGAGAAGCAATCGACTAAGAGAAAGACTACACCAAATAAAGGAAGCGATGTGTAGCTGCCATCGAATAGTACACAGTCAGATCAAGATGTTTGGTTGATCGACTTAGGATAATTTTATCATATGAAAACACATAGAGAATGGTTATTTGCATATGAATGATATTAAGGAGGATATGTTTTCTTGGGGGACAACTCGAAAAAAAAAAAAATCGAACGGGGAAGAGTTCAGCTGATATTGTAGCATGGTAGAAGTAGAACCCTTCAAGGTGTGCCACATATTCCCAGTTTGTAAAGAAACGTGATATATGTCACCAAGATGAGTGATGTAGGGGTGCACACTCTATTTCATAAGGATACATGCAATACGGTCATAGGTGTGATGGTCTTAATGAAAGGAGTTCAAATTGGAACCCTATACAAGTTATTAGGGAATGTCGACTCGACTGGATGAAAAAACATCTTGTTCCTGAATTTAACTCAATTTTGACTTGACTTGGGATGATTCGATTCAACTTGACTCGACAATTCTTCATAAAATCAACTCAACAAGTATTCGTAAAATTGACTCGACCATTCTATCGAACAGGAGGATGGGAAACATTGGAAAAAAAGGATTTCGAGCTATGCATAACAAAGGTATAGTCGAAGATTTTCCTGAATGTAATTTAGAATTCAACTTTTGTGAACATTGTATATATGGAAAACAAAGTCAGGTGAGATTCTCATATGGATTGATAAGGGAAAAGGAAATTGTAGAAATGGTTCATAGTAATGTGTTTGGCCCTATTTCAATTCCTTTAGATCCATGTATTATGTCTCCTTCATAGTTGATTTTTCTAGGAAGACATGGATATATTTCTTGAGGAATAAATCATAGGTTTTCAATAAATTCAAAGAGTTTAAATATCTTCTTGAAAACTAGACAGATAAGAATATTAAGGTGTTGATAACTGACAATGGTAGTGAATTCTATGGAAAATAATTTGAGTAGTTTTACAAGCAGTGTAGCATAACATGAAAAAATACGACAACAAAAATGGAGTTGTTGAGACAAGGAATAGAACATTGATGGACAAGGAAAGGAGCATGCTCAGTGTTGTTGGGCTCGCACAAGAATTCTTGGTAGAGGCAGTCGACACTACAAAATATCTGTTGAATATGTCTCCTTCCTTTCCTCTAGTCAACACAAATCCACATGAGGTATGGTTTGGTAAGAAGCCTTTAGTTTCACATCTCAAATTATTTGGTTGTGATGCATTTGTGCATGTTCCCAAGGAAAAGAGGAGCAATTTGGACAAGAAGGAAGTCAAGTGTATTTTCATTGGATACAAAGAAGGAATAAAAGGATATAAGCTCTGGGATCTTGCATCAAGAAAAATAGTGCACATTTGAGATGTGGTCTTTAGATAAGTCAGAAGGAAGTCTAATCTTAAAGTGATGGTTCAAACAAAGAATGATTCGGAGAAGGTGTGGTTTGAACTAAGAAATGAAGACGAACATGATTCAGATGAGTCGACTGAATCATATGAAGAGGTGGAACAATAAACACATGTTGTTAGGAGGTATGAAAAGGTAATAAAACCAACCAAAAGGTACAATCTACTCAACTTATATTCCACATTTTTGTTAACTACCACTAACAAAGAGCCCAAATCTTTCAAGAAGGAAGTCGACTCGACAGAGGGTAAACTATGGAAGGATACCATGGTTGAAGAAATGGAATCTTTGCAAAAGAATGAGACGTGGGATTTAGTCGAATTACCCAGTGGAAGAAATATCGTCGATAGTAAATGGGTATTCAAGAAGAAGATAAACACTACATGTCAAGTCAAAAGTATTCAAAGCTCGATTGGTAGCGAAAGGATATTCCCAAGTCGAAGGAGTTTGCTTCGATGAGATTTTTTCCCCTGTTGCAAAATTAACTTCCATTAGAGTACTACCATTTTTGGATACAACATTTGATCTACAAATAGAATAGATGGATGTGGAGACAACTTTCCTACATGGGGACCTAGAAGAAGAAATATACATGAAACGTCTTGAAGGATTTGTAGTAAGGGAAAATAAATATTTGGTGCAAGTTGAAAATATCCCTTTATGGTCTAAAGAAATCAACAAGGATGTGATACTAAAAGTTTGACACATACATCCTTAGTTTGGGATTTGTGAGAAGAAAAGTTGATCACTACATATATTCCAAGAAAGAAGTTGGTTGTTTCATATGTAGAAATTTCAATACAAATTAATGTATTCCTGCGATTCTCCTGATCTAACAATTTCCGCCACTTGTTAAATACAGAATCGCTTCTACTATTATTATTGCAGAAGAAATTTAAACCACAATCACAACCACAATGCACAAAGTGAAATATCAATAACACACAACACAGAAGTTTTACCCAGAAAGCGTAAAGCTAAAAACCCCACTATCATATATTATGTATATCATGAATCATGAAACAATCTCATACAAAACTCTAATCCAAGAGCTGTCAGTACAATACAATCGTCTCACACTGTCATACACAAATCAGAAATACATGTGCCAATTTCCATGTCCAGACAACCTGCCTCCTCTGCACAATCTTTGCAATCTGAATTCTCACAATGAATCGAATGAATACAATTGCCTAGTTTGCACATGCTCATAAGCATATCCAACGTATGTGTGAACAAATCACAACTAATAGCAAACTGTCCCTTTCACCTGTTATCTCAACTGGATGTCCATTGGAACTGACATGCATGTAGTTAACCATGGTGAATCTTCAGTTGCATGTGAGTTCACTGATTGTGAATTAATGAATAATTAATTCACTGAACTCTCACTAGTACAACTAAGCTTAACTCACTTAACTACACTTGTAATTCTATTACAATTCCAAATCACTCAGTTATGAATGAAATAATAGATTAATATTTATTGTCTAATTTATTTAAGGGAAAAGTGAATTAGACACATGTTTCTTGTTTACTTTTCAACACTCCCTCTCAACAAGAAAGGGATTATCCTTCACCCCAATCTTGTCTCTATTATATTCGAAGTTGCTCCTGGTGAGTGCCTTCGTCAGAATGTCCGCATCCTGATCTTCCATAGGAATTTATTGAAGCAACATGATCTTCCGCTGCACACAATCTCTGAGTTGATGATACTGGATATCTATATGCTTAGAT